>JABUQX010065223.1:12500-32353 GCA_015478945.1 Trachelipus rathkii
TATATATATATATATATATATATATATATATATATATATATATATATATATATATATATATAACACTTTTTCTTTAGAATATATATATATATATATATATATATATATATATATATATATATATTATATATATATATATATATTTATTTATAGATACATATCTATATATAAATATTCTATCTTCTTCTACTTTGCTCTTCTTAATATATATATATATATATATATATATATATATATAATAACTAATATATATATATAACAACAATAATATAACAATAACATATATATATAATATATATATATATATATATATATATATATATATATATATATATATATATATATATATATATATATATATATATATATATATATATATATATACATATATATATATATATATATATATATATATGCAGCGATCAATTGTATGCATATGAATTTAAGGATTATTTTCTACTTTTATTGTAAAACTGTGAATTTTGAATAGCGACATCTTTAGTCTCAAATCAAAAAGAAATATGCTTCGTTGATTGCATCAGATGCCTTTTTGATCGCCTATGTGACAGATTCGTTTTTGTGTGTTCCTCCATTTTATTGCTGTAGTGACTTGTAAGATCAACAATTTGTGAATTGTATTTTAATAGATAAATAAATGTGTATTGCTTATGAAGAACTTGTTTATCAACCTCCGTTAATAACTTCATATGGGAATATCTGTTTGATTCTTTCACCCTCTCACGAGCCAACCGTTTTCGGACAACAGCAATTTTGGTTGTGAATTTACTTCAATTTTTATCTGCATGTGCATTCGTACGGATATATCTGGTAAGAGTTTTTCATAATTTGGGTCAGTGTGACAGTGTCTATAGTTCCTTCAAATACTTTGTGGATGTATTTTATTCTTCCAATTATACCCTCAGCAGTTCCTGTTTGGCGTGTTTTCTGGTGTAACACTGCAACCATCGCGGGTTATTTCTTTTGACGGGAGGCTCATAAGGACTAGTTTAGCGTTCATCTTTCACCTGGATTATTGTACCCAAAAGCATTCACTTTCTTTTCTTTCTGGTAAGCTACTTTCATTTTGGGGCCATACACATTGGGGCCATAGACTTGGCTACGAAGTACTATGGAAGACGACAGGTTAAACGGGCTGGCTATGATGAGTGTACACAGAAAATTTGTGTTTGACAATTATGATTATTTTATTCAAACAGTAGTTGATAAATTTGCCTTGAACCCAAGGAAATTACTTTTTTAATAATATCAATTTTGCAACTGCTCTATATTGTGAATTTTCCATCATTGCATATTGTATTTGATATTCTATTGTTTTAATAAAATAATTTTTTTAAATATTAATCATTTAATTATCCATATAAATGTTTCTAGTTTTATGTCTTCTTTCTTTATATATATATATATATATATATATATATATATATATATATATATATATATATATATATATATATATATATATATATATATAACATATATATATTTATTGTTCTGTCTTCTTATATATATATATATATATATAAGCTTTATAAAATTTTAAGCTGCCCCCCCTAGCTTGGAAGCTGGCGACGCCCATGTAATATTTCCTAACATTTTAATGAATCTTTTAAAATATTATTTTATATTTTCTAGGATTTTATATGGAATTTCTAGGTTAGTAATATATATTCTTAATTATTAAATTGCATTAAAAACACTTATCTCAATTATATATATATATATATATATATATATATATATATGCTCTCTAACTGTATATATATATATATATATATATATATTTCTATCTATATATATATATATAATATATATATATATATATACTTCTCATATATATATATAATTGTTATACCAAATTTAAAGAATTGTTATAGAACATTTTTAAGGATTAACTAATTTTTTTGTTTATTTTTGTTTTAGTTGTTTTAATAAATTAGTGGAAATTTTGTTCCTATTCTGTTACAGGAATGCGTTATTTTTTTTTATTTTTTCTTCGTATACTATTATATGGTACTAACATTTAAGTCATAATGATCAGGATCAAATAGTTCTAAATATTAAAAAGATGTAAATATTTAATAAAATTGTACTTTTTTAAGCATCGTACGTTTGGCTGTTACCGAGAGAAAATATAGCCACCTAAAATTTAGGGGAATAAAGTTTTTTCATTAATAAATACCCTAAAACAAGACAAAAAGTTAAACTATATATATGTATATATATATATATATATATATATATATATTAGGGATGGCCAAAAAATATCGATATATCGAAATATCGATATTTGGCTATATCGATATTTTTGGGCGATATTTTCTTAGGCGATATATCGATATTTCGATATTTTTTCTTAATATCGAAAACCAATATTCTTTTCAAAAAAAAATTTTTTTTAAAGGCCGGAAAAAAAATCTTATTCCCCTTCCCGACACCCTGAAGTGATGAAACTCTTTTTCCCCCATATTTCGTTCATCGTTCGTCCCCCAATGTGTATAAAATAAACCGAAAAATTGGGGTTTTAGATTTTTCGTCTTTTCGGGAACCAAAAATAGGGAGAGGGGATCGACATGGCATATACCACATAGTCAAATTGTCTTCTGAATATTCACTAATCACTATTCAGTGATCAAATGGATAATGCGACCCAATAAAATTTTGGAATGATAGTAAATGCTTTCCCTACTATGGTTTATGTTAGCAATGAAATATCTTGCTGTAAATGCGAGGTCAGTCTCGTCAGAACGAACAGTATCATTATTAAGCAATGTTTGCTCAAATGAAAGGAATAGATTGACTTCCAAGTATATCAATCAGTTAGTCTTTTTAGGTGCATTAGATGATAAGTATTGGGCTTTGTAATAATAATAATAATAATAATAATAATAATAATAATATATATATATATATATATATATATATATATATATATATATATATATATATATATATATATATATATATATATATATATATATATATATAGTATATATACTATATATACTACTATATAACCTTATATATATATATATATATATATATATATTATATATATAATTGAAGGGTGAATAACTTGAGTTACATTGAATAAAAGGAAAGGAATTAAAAATAGCTATCATAGTTTTATTTTCCTTTTTTCATGAAATATTTTATAATTTATTTATTTATTCTGAGACTATTAAAGACTTTGCAGTCCACTCGAGACCAGCCTGATCCTGATTTACGTGTAGGTCTGTGGAGTGTGTTCAGTGTCAGTGTGGACGAAGATAATAATCATTGCAGAAATCTAATACCGGAACAGGACTCCTGTGAGTTGGTTTACGGTTAACAGGCAAAGTACCAACTAGCCCTAATCATCTACAGCGATTACGATTGTTTAAGCAAATATGTAATTAACTAAATTAACGATTTTATAATAGTTATTACTAAAGTTAGTATTTGGCGGTACATCACTACAGCTTCTTATGATAAGTCGTCTGGCATCAGTTCGAACTTCCGAAAATATTATTTCATTTTATCATTACTAATATTTAATAGATTTTCTTAAGATCAAGACTTCAAGAGTCGTCCAAGTATCAGTTGTCTACCATCCAATTTAAAATTAATTTCGTTGTTAGAATCAATATTTATTTTGTACTTAAATAAGAAATCATTTTGAAGATTCCTAGCTTCATTAATACTTAATAGTTATTTTTCATTTTTAATACGAAAAAAAGTGATTTTTATGATTGTTTAATTTTCTAGTGAAACGCGATTTTCTTATTTAATTTATTCACTCGTCTACAAAAAGTCAAAAACACCCCCAGTTCCTCAAGATCCAACATCAACGCTTTCTAGCACAGCTTCAGTCTTCAACCTCTTGGAGTTGGAAACTTGAAAGTTGGAAGACCTGAAGAGCAAAGATCCTTTTTCCACTTTTTCTTCTGTACATACGTCTGTTTCATATTTATATATTAAAGCCTCTCTCTCTCTCTCTCTCTCTCTCTCTCTCTCTCTCTCTCTCTCTCTCTCTCTCTCTCTCTCTCTCTCTCTCTCTCTCTCTCTCTCTCTCTCTATATATATATATATATATATATATATATATATATATAAATATATATATATATATATATATATACATTTGAATATTTATATATTTATATATATATATATAAATATATATATAAAAATAAATAAAAATATATATATATATATAATATATATGACTATATATATATATATATATATATATATATATATATATATATATATATATATATATATATATATATATATATATATATATATATATATATATATTTATAAATATATTTATATGCATGTATATATATATATATATATATATATATATATATATATATATATATATATATATATGTATATATATTTATATATATATATATATATATATATATATATATATATATATAGGATCATACGTCTTTGAATCACCACCTAAAATTAACGAAACCTAACCTAACCTGGCCTAACCTAACCTGACCTAACCTAACCTAACCTAACCTAATCCTGAACCTAACCTAACCTAACCCATTACAACCTAACCTAATAACCTAACCTAACCTAGCCTAACCTAACCCTAACTAACCTAACCTAACAATCGTATATTCAATAGGTGGTGATTCAAAGATCGTAATGTCCCTATATATATATATATATGTTTATATATATGCTCATATGATTATAATATGTCAAATTATAATATATCAATATGTTATATCGAATATCGATATTTTTTTGGCAGCGATAATATCGAAGGCGATATGATATTTTTTTTTTAAATATCGATATATCTCGATTTATCGATATTTTTTTAGATATCGGACATCCCTTACTATCTATATATACAAATATATAAAAAAGTTAAACTATATATATATATATATATATATATATATATATATATATATATATATATATATATATATATATATATATATATATATATACATACTTATATATATATATATATATATATATATTACTATATATATACACTGTGTGCTATATATATATATATATATATATATATATATATATATATATATATATATATATATACTGCTATATATATATATATATATATATATGCTCTATGCCTATATATACTATTGCAACAATGACTTATGTTACGTTACATTAGGTTACGATAGGTTAGGTTACGTAACGTTACGTTAGGTTGCGATATGTTAGGTTACAATAGGTTGGGTTAGTTTAATTTACAATAGATTAGGTTAGGTTAGTTTACGATAGGTTTGGCTAGGTTAGGTTATTTCACGATAGATTAGGTTAGGTTACGATTGATTTGGTTAGGTTAGGTTACGAAAGATTGGATTGATCAGTTTATGATAGGTTAGTTTAGGTAACATGGGTTTTAAGTCTTATTTATATATTTTTTTATTTAAATTATTAATTATTTTTTAATTAAGAAATAATATTACTCTTTCACATTTTTATTTTCATTGTTCAAAATTCCTCAAAACACAATTTTTTTGGCTATCTGCATTTCGTTAAATTATTTATCAGAAAACTTTTCTCCATTCTGATGGAAAATGCTAACTTTTTCTTACTTTAAAAATTAAATTTTAATATTTAAAACTTTTGATCAGTTTCATTATGGCTTAAATTAATTGTTAGTATCATATACTAACAATATATGAAAAAAATGTAAAAACAAACACAATAAACGCATGTACATAACAGAAATTTTTAGAAATTTTAACGTCAAATTTAAGGTTACCAAAAATTATGAAAATTTTTAATAAACATGAAAATAAAGCTCACCTAAAATTTTTTTTAAAGAAAAAAAAATTTCGGAAACTACGCAATTTATTTTTTAAGGAAATAGGACATCGGATATTCTTGCAAATCTGGCAACTTTCGTGTGATTTTGCTATTTTTTTTCTTACAAATTGGCGCTTTCGAAAATAAAAGAACAAATTAAGATAATTCATCTGGTCCTCTATAACATCTTTGGTTTAAATATTACCCAATTTGAAATTTAAGACTAAACTATAAACTATTGTTCTTATATCCCAATTTTAGAAATTTTTTTAATCATTTTTAGGAAATGGATGAACTGTTTTTAAAGTTATGAAGGAATACAAGAAAGCCATAAAATACTGTGGATGGATAGCTATTACTTATGTTCATCGATATTGCAATAACTTTGTGTATGAAGTATGGAGTTCTGGCGGCAACAAATAGAGTTTCAATTTGGAAATAGTGTATGCAATTGGTTTGATTATTCTGATTTTCTTGGCCATCGTTACGTCGGTTCATTTGGGTATTCCATGCAGCTGCTTTTGCTTTAGTTATTTCACAGCACATGCTACAACCTTAACGAAAAAGATAAGCATACTATACACCCTTTGAGATCTTAACAAATTTTTGAGAGAAACTCAAAACCACAGGTAAGTTTTTATTTTTATTTTACTTATTTAATTATATTATATGACAACCCTGATGGTTTGATATTTTTTCTGCTAATCCATTTATTATATTGTATTTACTATATTCTGTAGATATATTCAGTTATGATTGTTGGCAAAATATTAAAGAAACTCTGGGTAAACTAGTAAAAGAAAAACCACGTTAATACATCAAAGACATTTAAATTAAAACAGGGGTGATGAACTAACATTTTAAACTGGCATAGCTAAAATAATACACAAAGAAAAAAGCACACAACATATTTCAACACGAGCAACGAATTATCCTGAGTAAATTCACTAGGTCGATATGATTTTCTGGCGGGTTTTGGAACTTTGATTGCTAATTATTTGTAGTGCTGGTTCCACAAGAGTTTTTTTTTTGTTGCAGTCTTATCATTCGTGATATATGATAACCTCATATATGTTAAAATTTTCCAAATTTGCTACATTATTTGAAATTGGCTTGAAAGTCATGAAGTGATGTTATGGAATATATAGTATAATCACATTATCGCGTTAAAGAATTAAATGTTTTCCGTAAAGAAAGTTGTAGCCGTGCAGCATCGAACAAATCTCATATGGCTCCAGCAGTACTCAGCCATAATATTGCACAGTCACACCGGCTTTGATACTGTTCCATTACTCTGATGTTGAATTGAAGAAAAACACCCTTACTCTTCACCAGATTTTCTGAAGCTTTTACAGGTAGAGTTTGTGCAAGTATTTTTAATTTAATGTTAATGTTGCATCCAGACCAACTGAACCGTTTCTGAAACTTTTCACTATTTCCTTATAGTTTATGAGACTTCCTGCTTTTGAAGCTTTCACAACATTGTAAAATGCTTTCACAGGCTCTGGCCTCAATAGGGAGACTTATTAATTGCAACAATTATTAGAAAATTTAGTAACGTTTGAGATTTTGTGGTCCATCGGAATATTCTTTGCTTTTTATTTTCCTACTAAGATCAGGAAACATATTGTGGAAGCATTGTCCTGCGTGATCAAGAGCTTTCATAAATTGTTTCATTACCCCAAGCTTGATATGAAGTGGTGGCAGAATAATTTTATTTGGATCAGCTAATGGCTCATTAATGATATTCTGTTGTCCTGGTGTTAAGCTGACCACTAATGGCTATGTATCCTTAATCCAATTCTCTTCCTTTGCAACAATATCCCAGTAGCAGAGGTTGTAGGGGTATTTCGTGTATCCGCTTTGTTCCTAAGAGAAAGTTCATCCTTTTCAAACCAACACAGATTAACCAAGGGTAATCTTTGTATTTCAACTTTTCCAGGGCAACTTTTATGTTTCCATATTACTCTTTAAGGGATACTGAGTGGCCTATAGGAATCAATCCAAATTTGCTCCCATAATGTAGTAAAACATTTCAAACTTCTTTTAGAACTGTCAATAAATAGAATCCATTAATCAGATACCTATCTTGTTAATCCTATTTCCATAAGAAATCTAGCAACTTCAATACAACAAACAAAAGTTTCATCTGATGTGAAGAACTTAAGCAGCTTTACCTCTTTTGCGATTAAACGAAACACTAATACCATGATATAGAAGAAATTTTTCTTTGAGCCTTTAAGACAACAATTCGGAAGATTGTTTAGGTAAGCACAAGTCTCGATTTAAATAAATCGTTCAACTCACACTGATTAAACAGTGAGAGGTGGCCTAAAGACGATTCAGATTTATGTAATTCAGCATCACATTGTTCATCTGTACCAGAGGAAATTTGTATGGATGACGATGATGTTTTATCATCAATATCTGTGAGTTCAGTAAATATTGATACTTGTAGGTCATCTGAATAAGGTCTAACGCCGGAATCAAGATTGGGATATTTTAAAAAGTGTTTGTTTTTATTGTTGATTTCCTTAATATTAACAAGGAAGAAATAGCAATCATTTGTTTGGTTTTGATTCTATCTCTAAACCATAGGAATACCAAACTTCAGCTTGGTATTTTTCCCTTGACCAAGCCCATGTCTCTACATGAGTAATAACGGCCGCGCCGTGCGCGGGGGGCGCAGCGAGAGGGGCACGGCGGCAAAAGATGAGCTTTTTCGAGTGAAATTCTATGAAAGGATCTTCTCTCTCTCTCTTCCTTCATTTCTCGTCTCTCTCTCTCTCTTCCTCATTCTCTCTCTCTCTCTCTCTCTCCCTCTCCTCTCTCTCTCTTCTCGTCTCTTAATTCATTTTATAGTTATTCTTATCTTTGATGTTATCAAATCATCCTAAATTCACAAGAGCCTGATGTATTTTGAGGCAGATTCCAAAAACAATGTCTACTTATTTCTTTAATGATTGTTCAAAGAAATTTTGGAAAGTTTCATCACTTTCTAAACACTCAAAAATCGACATATCTGATGAACTTAACCTTTTGAACGTGTGTCCAACAAATTTTGCGAAGAGAGTTTTGCAAGCCTAGTGAAGATCCAGAAATGAAAGAGCTGGCAAATTGAGACTTCATTGCTTACTAAACGCAAAAGCAATGTGACTTCTTTGATGAGTTTAAAGATGGTGACTTGCATTGGTCCTTTTCACATTTCCAGGGTGAAGTTTTACGACGCATTTGATCTCTATATGACCATGAATCGGGGAGGTACCAGATATGAGAAGTTGACGATGCTTCTTTTTTGAGCCATAAAAGCCTTACAAACAACCATACAGACTCATGGAGTCTCTGCAGTTTTACAAAATATGAGCGAAGTGACGAATTTTTAGTTAGGAAGTTCTTCAGGAATGTTGTGGCGTGAATAAGTAACAGAAAAGACAAAAAAATAAAGGAAAAAATATTAATTATTTGAAATATATTTGTTTTGTATTCAGCGTGTGTAAGCTTTATAAGTTTCTGAAATCCCAGTACTCATCTCTGCTAGAGATCTATTTTCAAATTAAATACTAATAAAAGTATTTTGGGAATACCTAAGACCAGTAAAGGTAAGTGAATTGGCTGACTTTAGATAGGTATGATCGGCTCGCGCACTAACTGGAAATAGATGGAGAACATTTGTGATGCAAAAGAGAGGATTTATGCATTTAAGAGTCTTAATGTCAAAGTATAAAGTATATAGTGTTGTAATGTTTTATCTTGTATTTTTGCTTTCTTTACCGATAACAGTACTGTGAAGTGGTATTAAAAACGAGCATCTCTTTATATTATAAATATTTATTATTATATAATTATTATATCTATATTGATTATATATATATATTAATATAATAATATATATATATATATATATTATTATTATAATATATATATATATTATAGTAAACTTTGTTTTCATTGTAATACCACCTGTTCTTTTGTAATGCTCAGTGAATTTTTCTTTTGATATGAACAGAAACTTTTGTTGTCATTCAACGTTCCAAACGTCTATCACCCGTCCATGACTAAAGGGCGCCAAATAATCGCGGGGGCGTAACTACCTTATTCAGCACTGTCTCTACATTTTTTGCACCACCTCATGTGGAGCCCACCTTTATCTTGTCCTCTAAAGGGCATACCTTGAATAAACAGGTATGCTTGTTTTTAGAAGTTTGATTATTACGCCTCTGTTGTGGATAAATGTAACAGCAAGATATAGCAAAATTGTCAAATCGTTGTTGCATTTTCTTTTCTTCATTTTGGTAGTAAGGGTATACACATTTTTCACAGATGTTAAGTGAAACCAAACTCAACTACTATTCGTGTCTGAATGAAGAAGAAGGCAACATCTTAATCGAACAGATACGATAATTTTGCATTTGTAATTATTATGACTTTCAAATATAAATCGAAAATTATAGATAATTGTTTTCAGTGAGTGCGAGAGGAGAGATGGAGAGAGAGAGGAGAGTGAAGAGAGAGAGAGAGAGAGAAAGAAGAGAGAAGAGAGAGGAAGAGCTGAGAGGAGAGAGAGAGAGAGGCGAGAGAGAGAGAGAGGAGAGGCAGAAGGGAGAGAGATTGCTAAGGAAATAAAACTGGCTATGGAATTTTTATCGCCATCTTAAAGGCTGTTGGTGTTTTTCCTGCGTATTTGTTGCTCATATTTGTTGCATGTGGTAGTACTCTCTTTTTGGTTGAAAATTATAAGCTAAATTAAAAAACAAATTTTATCTTGCTTTGCTATATTAATTAAAATAAAATATATATAATACTAATAATAAACATTGTAATAATATATAATTAATAAAATAAATATACTAATATTTGATGAAATAATGAAAGAGTAAAATAATATCTTGAAAACACAAAATGAATAATAATAAATTCTATAATCAAAATTAATCATGAAAATAGATAGATAATTAATAATAAATAATAATAATAATAACTTCTTCTCTCTTCTTCTTTCTTTCTTCTTCTCTCTTCTCTTCTTCTTCTTCTCTTTCTTCTTCTCTCTTCCTCTTCTCTTCTTCTTCTCTTCTTTTCTTCGTCTTCTTTCTCTTCTTTTGGATTAATTAATTAATTAATCTAAAAATAAATAAGCTCGCTCTATAAAAATTAGTTAGCCTCAGTCTGGACTAGCATAATTGGGAGTCCATCATCAAAGAACATAGAATATGTAAGATCAAGAAGGACACCAATAATACAAATTGGAGATAATCATATAGCACGATACGCGATTAAATATCTTCTTAGAGTTTAGAGATCAGAAGACTGAGAGGAAAATTATACAAGCTTTCTTCCATGACTATTAACAATATGATTACAGGCATTCTTTAGATTGATTTTAATGAAACAAACGAGTAATGGAATAAAAATTGTCAACCCGATTTAACATATATGCAAAGAATTCACTGATGCATTGAGGAGTGAAAAGTCTTTTCCTATGAAATAGTGAACAGCGACATCGATTCATTCGAGAAAAAGTTAGATAAATATAAACTGTTCTGAACTTTTCAATTCACTCGATTTTTATCATTAATCAAATACAGAATTAGTAGTATCCTGAATATGTTAAAATCAAGCTAGAGAATTTGGAAATCATATTCTGTAAATTTAAAATACATCTAAAATGAATTTCGCTTGATATGAATGTTATGTTTGCAAAGTATCGTCTAAAAGGTGATTTCATCGATGCTTTAACCTAACTCACAAAAATAGCTTGAATGTTTCACTGCAAGGAAATATGACCAACCTATTGACGGTGAATCTATTGTCAATTATGATAGGGAAAAAAAAAATTTCCTCACGCTTGTTACTATGATGTTTATGCTTAGATACCTATCTGTCTAAGTACAGGCTATATATACATTTGAATGGCGCAAGTCAACACATATAAACCAAAATACTTACCAGACTAGACGTTGTTGCCTGTGTAGCAGAGATTGGCTCTAATAATCATACTCATATGTTTACATTGAAATAGTAAAACTAAATACTCGGTTAAAATACATAAAAATTGTGTTTTAGATACATGGACCCATCCAACCACATAACAAAATACTTACCGTTAGCTTGTAGACTGTATCTTGCTACCCGGTGCCTGTTGTTCTGCAGTTATATTTTATATTTATTATTATTACTATTATTATATTATTATTATTTATTATTATATTAATATTTTTTATTATTATTATTATTATTATTATTATTCATTTATATGATTATTATTATTATTTTTATTATTATTTTTTACTTATATTATTTTAATTATTGTATTATATTATATTATATCATTATTATTATTATTAATTTTATTATTTTATATTATTATTATATTATGATTTTATTATTATTATTTTCTTAGTTTAAGAAAGTATTTGTATATACAAAAGCTACTCTTCCAATGTTTCAGGGCTTTTCCAAAGGTTACATTAAAAATGAATTGGACATTGATGATTCTCATCTAAAACGTATCGCTTATTAAATTTATAATATTTTTCAAACAACTTTCGTTTGAAATGCTATCTTTTCTAACGTTTGTTATAAATTCTTCGGTATGTTATTACTATATATATAATAATGTATATATATAATATTATATATTATATAATATTTAATAGTCTTATATATTATATAATATATATATATATATATACTTATATTATACAAGTATCTCTATTATCCATTAGTGCTTATTTGAACTCTAGATTTACTGAGTTTCATGTTGTTCTATCTTGAAGAAGACATTCATGGATCTAGTATTCATTACAACTAGCACCGGCCGAAGCAATTAAATAAAATATACGATACAGTGTTGCTTGAAATTTTATGCACGACGAATAAATTCTGAGGTTTCCTACTTGTCATTGACTTTGGTCTACTTGAAAAAGAGCATCAATGGTTTTAAGGAACTTATTAGAGAATAGAAACTGGGACTTGTGATTAGAAGTTCTTACAGATAGTTAGAGGGTTTACAAGGACGTATCAGTAAGAAAGATTAAGTGTAGATAAAGTAAATGGAAATCTAAGAAGAGTATATTTCAAGACGAAGGGATATACAGGACCCCTGATTTATATAGGAATAGATTTCACCAAGTCTATTACGGAAGGAGAGACTCCAGGGAAGTATAATATCGAACAAGCATTCGACTTTTAGAAGAAGAGGATTTTTTTTCAACAATAGTTTTATATATTTAGTAACAAAACATAATTTAAATATATATTAATTATAGAGAATTATTTAGAATAAATTTAAGGTATTTTAGGGTGTTTTGTTTGAGCGTGGTTTGGATCTTGCGATTGGGAAGATGCCTCAGTTGTTGGATACCGGTAGCGTGCCGCCTATCAAGTTTTGGAATAGAGAAAGTAGAGTGGTGAATAAGAGGTCAGGAGAGGAGAGTGTAGGTGATAAAGAATAGGATGGGCAAAGAATAGGATTAAGTGGGTGTTAATGGATAGTTGTGTTAAGAGTTGCGATAAATAGATCTGAAAAGGGAAAAGTGGGGTTAATGTTCGAAAAAAGGTTGGATGTGCTAGGGTTGAGAACAAGCGAAAGATAGAGGGAGATGGTCTCTGGGAAAATTAAGGGTATGATCGGTGGTGAAACGAGAGAGTAGCGAGGAAGCGGTAGGTAAAATGTTATTAGGAACGAGGTGTGGGGATAAGTAAGTGTGCGATAGGTATTTCGAGATTATGTGGGTTACGTGAAATTGGGGAAATGGTGGGTTTTATACTGCGCGTTATCACAGCTAACATGGAGCGAGGAGGCGGAGAGAGATTTTGGAGGTGTGTTGAAATGCATGTTGGGAAATGTTTCGTGGTAATGATAATAATTTGTTTATTAAGGATTTATTGAATGCGAGTGGGAAGAGAGAGATGTAGGAAATTATAGGATCCATTGGGGGTGGGAAAGCGAATGTTAAGAGAAAAGTCGTTAGGTTATGTGTCTATAGAAAGATTGAATAGCTGGAAATATTGGTCAAGAAAATGAAAATATCCGTATTATCGAGAAGTAGTGAGATATATGCGGGGGGGGAGGGCGGTTACCTACTGGATTATGTGTGTATAAGTAATAGCAGAGGCAAGTTTAGATGGTAAATTGTTTCAAGGGGTCAGGTAAAGGGGTTACTGATTCACTATTTGGTGGATTGCTAGTAAGGGTGTGTGGGGAGTGTACTGTTAGAGCAGAAGAGAAAAAAAAGAGGCAAATGAAGTCATTACGGTGGAAAAATTAGATGAGACTTTGTGAGAGGGAGTTTAGGAGGGTATGGAGGAGGTGGGGGGACTGAGAGGACGGAAATTTAGGGATTGGAGAGAGTGAAGAGATTTAAAAGAGCAACAGTTGTGGAAGAACCAAAGGATATCGGTAGTTAAAAGGTGGGAGCAATAGAGAAAGGAAAGGATGGGTGGAATGAGGAGGTGAAAATAGCAGTGGAAGAAAGAAAAGAGGTCTATGTGATATGGTTGGGGAATAGGAGAAGGGAAAGCATGGGAGATATAGAGGGTGAGTGGAAGCAAAGAGCGGCGTGTGGAAAGGCGAAAGAGAAAGCAAATATGAATGTGATAGAAAGTGTAAGAAACTTTTTGAAACAGGGAGATGTAAACTTGTGTTAAATAAAAAAAGAAGAAGAGGGGGGTTTCGGGAGAGGTAGGGAAGGATTGGAATGGATAGGAGGAGAGATGGGGTGAGAAAATGATGGGGAAATTTAGAGATTATTGAATGAACTGGTGGAAGAGATAAAGAGTTTTTCAATAGGTGAGGTATGGGAGGTGAAGATGGACGGGAAGGAGATATATACAAATGGAGAAATTATTAGGGCGTTACTAAGGACAAAAAGAAAAGTCCACATCTAGAGTGGTGTGAGTCATGGAAATGTTACAGATGGAGCCAGAGGGTGGAGGATGGCTTGTACAGTTATATTCTATTTTATTTGGAGAAGATAAAGTTCCATAGATTGGGAGGTGGTTGTTTGGTTTCCCCTATAAAAGTGAAAGGGGATAAGATGAGTGTGTAATTAAGAGTATTTGTCTTTTGGTGTAGTAGGGAAGTTTGTATGGAGATACTAATTGAGGGGTGGATTTAACGGACAGAGAATGGGGGAGGACATATGAGGCTTTAGATGAAGGGGATCTGTGGATCAAGTATACATGAGACTTGTAAAGGTTTGAACGAAAGGAAGGTGTATGGTGTTTTTAGATCTGATAAGTATGAATAGAGTGAGGAGGGGTGAGATATGGAGGTGGGAGGAACATGAGTAGGCGGTAATTAGGGTAAAGGTATTAGGGCCTTTTTAGGAATAGTAATGTGTGTGAGAGTATTAGGAGGGAGAGTGAGAGTTTGAGTGGAGAGAGGTTGAGCAACAAGGATGTGTAAGTGCGTGCTTTTCTATTTATTATGGAGAGTGTTTCAAGAATGATGAGGAGGTAAGGGTGGATTTGGGCGTGAGAAGGAAGTGAACATGATACTATTTTCGGATGATACTACCTTGGTGGCGAAGATTCAGAAGGTTGTATATTATGGTGAAGGAGTTTGAGAGAGTTGTGGTACAAGTGTCTTAAGAAAATCGATAGTAAAGTGTTATGTGTTGATGAGGTAGGAACAGCATGAGGGGATTGAGTTAGAGATTAGATAGGAGGTTAACTGAAGAAGTAAAGTTTCAGATATTAGGATGGATTTGGCTAGGAAGAGGGATGAAGAAGAGATAGTCATAGAGTAGAGAAGGAGAGAGCATTGAGTGTTTGAGGAATTAAAAACAACCAGGGATTTATCACATAACTCAAGATAAGTATGTTTGGAAAAATTTTGGTGTTCCAGCGGTCAATGGGTGTGAAACATGGGTTGAATTAGCTAGGCCAAAAGAATATAGAAGTTTTGAGATGAAAAGGGTTGAGAGCGGTTGTGGGGTTATAAAAGAGAGAGAGGATTAGGAATGGGATTGTTAAGAGAGAGATGTGATTGGAAGATTGGTTTGGTGAGAAGGGCGGAGTAGGGAATGTTAAGAATGTGAGTAAGGGAAATGACAAGAAAGAGGTGGTTTAGTAGAGTTTGGGAGGCGGAGGGCATAGGAAGGAGAGGGGGGAGACCAAGAAGACGGTGGATGGATGGAATAACAAATGTTGGAGAGAGGGGAAGGGTGAAGAAGTAGGGGTTTGTCGAGAATAGATTTTCATGACTAAACGTTCCAGGTCACTGAAGGAAATATGTAATTGGGGAGAGTTTCTTTGGGACCTTTTGCGGAATAAGTGCGTGTAAATAATATAATAATAATAATAATATCTATATATTATAAAGAGATTATATCTATAAAATATATAATATATATATTATCTATATATATATAATATATATATATATATTATATAATATAATATCATTAATTAAAAATATATATTTAGTATAAATATATATATAATCATATTATATATATATAATCTGATTATATATTTATATCTATAATTATATATTATGCGTTTTAACTTTTAATTTTGAAACTTTTAAGTTATGTTAGATAGCAAAGTATAGTATTTAGATGTGTATAGTACTTTAGATAGTACTTAGGATTTTTCTAGTCTTTTTTAACTTAAGATTTTTAGTGTTCTAATTTTTTTATTTAATTTTGAAAGCAATTTAAACAAAGCAAAAATCTTTCACTATATTTTAATTATCCATACAATTAATTTTGAATTTCAAATTTTTTTTTTCGTAATTTGTGTGGTAGATGCGTTAAGATACATATAACTATTTAACTATTTTACATATTTTATTATAAAAACGAGTTATTTTATCGTTTAAACATTTACGGTTTTTTAGTGTGAATATTTAACTCTGTTTTTTTTTTGTCGTTGTCGTGTTTGTTGTTTTTGTTTGGTATGGTTGTGGTGTGCGTGTGTAATGGCAGATTTGCGCAGTCGCGGGCTTTCTATAGACTTTACTACATCCGCGGCTTACTACTTCTAATCTGCATCCGTGGAATAGCACCTCTAACTCTCAACATAACATTTTATTATTGTCTGAACAACATGGCTACAATTCACTCTTAACTCGTTAATGTATCCAACTATAATATTTTCAAAATTCCGTCTAATAGTGAGTACCCTATGTAATAAACATCTCTGTAAACACGTCTGAAATCTCAATCTCTACTTCGATGTTACTTGGCTAAATCTTTCTTCCTTCTACTACAAATAATCTTTTTTGCTACTGTTCTTCTAACAGAAGAGATTTCACGCTATTTTTGAATATCTTACTACTTCTCACGGGACTGTTATATCTTCTCATCAAATACTGAGTCTGCGTTATTTAGGGGATTCTCATGTTACATACAATGAATGGTTGGGGTCCTCTCATACCGATTAGGTGGAGGAGCCGAATCATCAGCTTCTCACGATCTGGAGCACTATTAAAGACCCACCACAATTCCGGAACGTCCGAAATCTTGAACACACTTGAATATGTTCACCACCCTACCTTCTTTAAAACACAATTGGATCTCTTCGGAAGTCTGACCACACTTAATATGTCTCTTAATTTCAATACTTCTCTCCAACAGCTCCATCCTGCCCTACGGTTTTCTCACTTTGATCGGGCCGGATCTGGGGGCTTGCGTTGACTTTACGCTGAACTATAACTTGGACATGACTTCTTTGTCTCTGGTGACGCTTCGACTTCTGCCGCTAAGGTGGAGCTGTAATCGTTTGATGGGAGAGCATGTTCATTCCTTTCGACTAATCTTTTTCAATAACCATGGTTGATCGTGCTTGTTCCTTGGCCATTCAGGCCGAGACAGTGTGTATCGAGTTGGAAAAATTCTCGTTCCCCTATATCTCTTGCTAATTTTCATTCTGCTAGAAATCGTTGCAGCTAACTCTCGACGAGCAAGTGGGTTTCATCAACAAAGTGCGCTAACTCTTGCTTCTTATCCTACTGCAATCTTTCTGGCCTCTGCCAAAACATTCTCTACACTCTGTAAATCGTTCCCCCCTCTTTCGCCTGATGTTCTGTGCTACCACTGAAAAGCAAATCTCTTCGCCTCTGCTTTTTCCTCTAACTCACCTGACAATTGGCATTCCTCATCTCCTCGCTTCTTCTCAGGTCTATTGCCTTTGCTTGATAAATTCGATCGGGTGCTGGCTCTGAAACTCTACGAACGTTAGAAGGCGGGTGGCGGATGGCATTCCTCCCTCGAGTTTTGAGGAGTGTGCTCCGTCTATCCCGCCTTTTCAATCTATAGTCTCTATGTCCAATACTAAACTTTCCATCAGTGTTGGCAGCACGCTCATGCCAACCTATTCCGAAAAGAAGCCGCTCGATCCTTATAACTATACCGCCCTATAACAAATTAAAATCTTTCGAGTTATTCTTTAGTTCCTATTAGTTCATAGATCAACTGGAATCTGTCCCTACTTTCTTTTTTATCATCAGTTTGTTTCGTGCGCTGAAGGTCATTGAAATAATATTAATTCTACTGATTTATGGTTTTCCGGCCTTTAGGACTACGGGAGCTTGGTATGTCGCTTTGACATATCAATAAGCATATTGATCGGTATGGCAACGAGTCAAGTCTCCAAGCTCCCTCGTTGTTTCCTCTTCTCTTTGCTTACTTAAGGTTAGTTTAATGTGGAACTGCTCATACTTCGAAGTTGTTTGATGGGCGTGACTATTCTTACCTTTATGTAAATAAGCGTGTTTCCTTCAGTCGTCTATCGTCTACTTATATGCACTTATTCTATTAAATGAATCTTTTGCACTGCAAATTTTAATCTATCCTTCATATGCCGATGACTCGACCCTTCATCTTCAACTCATTTCAATTCGCTTCTTCTTTCCTTCTAAGATTGCCATTCGCTTAATCTTCTGATTCTTTCTCGCGATCTGGAAAGAATTATCCGGTTGGGTCGTCTGAACCTTGTGAAATTTGCATTCTTTTAAAAACTCACTTCTACATAATCTCTCTTTCTTAAGACCCTTCAACTTTCTTCTCTCGATCGTGTCCATGTCTCTCCTGTGACACAAATAAGACATCCTTGCCTAAACATGAACAAAAAATGTCTTGGTAAACCTCAACATCAAGACGGTATGCCTTAGGCGGCGGCTCAAAAAACTGGGAAGTTCTGTTAAACGCGAATCATTTTTTTTACCTCTCTCAGTTTCTCCTATCAAGGGCCTCATCCGCGCCTTGTTATGAGTACTCTCATATATCGGGGGATCTGGTCACCCGGCTTTTGGAAGGGGTCGAGTCAAAGGCCAAAAAGACTTCTAACTGTTCTGTACTTCCAGTTCTCTTGACTCTATCTTTGCGGGCGATGTTGGTGCTTTATCTCTTTTCTATAGGTCTTTCAACGGTAGGTGCTCGCATTGCGAGGTGCTCGAGGTGAGCTTATCACTCGCGACCTCCACCTTTATTACGGTCGCCCTCGTTGACATAGGGGCTTGTGTCTGCACAGAGTTTTTGTGTTGATTGTAGGTACTCCTCCAGGCTAGTTCGTCTCGTGCTTCCCATTCTACTGCACATCTTTCGTGAATTCTCTTCCATCTGCTGCTGTTTATCTGCTAATTTGTCAAATCTCCCCCACTTAAAAGCTGGGTCTGTCTCATCTTGCGTATTATATTAGTTGTTGAACTCTAAGGCGTGTACAACCCCCTCCTTGAATAGGTCGCCGGAGTGGTGTGACGAACTGTAAAATATATATAGAAGTAGTCAGAGACACCTTGCGCCCGTCTTATCATCACTCACGAAGACCGCAAAGGTCATAAAAATGGACTTTTTTAATCTAACCGCAAACGCAAAACTGATAAGTAAGGCGTAGAACAGAGAACTTTCAAAGGGTGCCGCGCCGTCCGAGAAAATGATCCATATTTCCTGTCGTCAGATTGGGCTTCAAACTCGACTTTGCTATGAAGATGCGCCGAGCAAACTTTTAAAGAATCGGTGACCGAAATTTTTGCCAAAAAATTTTTAAGTTACATACACATTACGTGCCAAGAGGTTAAATAGTTA
>JABUQX010065224.1:0-2500 GCA_015478945.1 Trachelipus rathkii
CGAAGAGATTAATATATAGTATTTTATATATATATATTATTATAAGTATATTATATATATATAAATATTATAATAATATAGATATAGTATAGTATATATATAATATATATAATATATATATGTATATTATATAGTAGTATTATAGTATATAATATATATATATATAGTATATAATTATTGCTGAGATTTCATATTCAAGATGATGAGTGAGAAGAAGGCGAGTAGAGAGAATGTGGCAGTATTTGGAGAAATGGAGATAAGAAATATTGCAGTGAGAGATGTTTGATAATGATCTTTCTGTTTAAGAGGAAGGGAATGAAGATTTATGAATCGGTTTTTTTCCAATCAGAAGGACTCACATAAGTATAGTGTCAGCAAGATATAGAAGATCAAATACAAGAGAATTTCGATCAGAGATCCAATTAAGACTATTATATCGTCTATAGTAGGCTAACAAGAAATGTTAAAGTGATACAGGGAGTAGCAATATATATTCGGATCGTAGATTATTGGTGACGGACCTGAAGGTTGAGAAGAAAAGTGCAGTAATAAAGAAAAGAAAATGTGATTAAAGTGAAGTCACTGAAGAAGTTAAGAAAATGGAATATTGAAATTATTTGAGTTTTTAACTAGAAAAAATTAGACCACGAGTCGGAGAGATAAGGGGAGATAAAATAAAAAGGTAATAGAAGCAGAGAAGACCCTGGGTTAAGGATGGGTAGGAGGAACGAGGAAAAACACACGAAGTAGAGGACTTAAGAAGTGAAGGAGATAAGAGGAAAACATTAGGATGTAGAAAGGTGGTTGAAAATAGAAGTGCGAAAACATGGGCTCAGTATATGGAGGTAAGAAAATGAAACAGACTGAAAAGAAGAGTAAAAGAAATGACAGCAAAGAGAGAGGGGAAAGAAATTATGGAAGATGTGAGGGCAAAAAGGAGAGGATTTTTAGACTGCAAAAACGTATAGATGATCAAAGAGAAAGTGCAATATCAAGGATGAGCAAGGTGAATTTTTGGTGAGAATCAACAGACAAACAGGAGATAAACGGAATCTTTCAGAGAACTGTTAAATGTTGAATGAGCAATGGAGAATGGGGCGAAGAAGAGAAATTGAAGGCAGGGAGGATGAAGAGGGGAGAGATCAACTATGAGGAGTTGGAGTGATCTGCTAGAACTAATGCAATGATTCGGAAGATGATATCCCATAGAACTGACCAATAAGAGGAGGAAGAGAATAACATGAAGAATCTAAATTGTTCAATTTGTAGGTTTATATAGAACGAATGCAAAGTATCAGATAGAGGGGTGGGAAAGTCAATCATAGTCCAATATATACGGGGAAAAAAAGATTCACAGGGAGTGTAAAATATAAGGTATTTCCTTGATTGGAACACTTGTATAAAGAGAAACATTGAGGAAACACTAAGAATGGTTAGAGCAGACTGGGGAGAGAGTTAAGATAAGCACCGATATAGAAAGAACTAGAAACAAAGCCGAACGACGGGTCTCTTTGTTCCGCCTTGAGAATTTCGTTAGAAAAGGTATGGGAATATAAAACGAGCATATGTAGCTTCATAGTTCTAAGAAAACTTTTGATTTAGTGCCTAGGACGGACTTATGAAGATGTAGAGAGAGACATATCCAGTGGATAAATAAGTGGAGAGGAGCCCTGATCGTTTGGTTTTAAGAGTAAATAAATGTAAAGCAAAGGGATGGCATTTCTTTGGTGATATATTTATATATATTATATATCATTATATTTAATTATATATAATAATATATATATATATTATATACATATATATATATATGATATTATATAATATATATATATAATATATTATAAATTATATACTATATAATATATATATATAGTAGTAGTAGTATATATTTAAAAATATAATTTGGTGATTTTTTGATTTTTTTTGGATATTTTTGATTTTTTGGAATTCGTACGTCATGCGAAAATAATAATTTTGCAAGTTAGTCAAATTATATTATCGTGCGTGACGTTTCGAATTGAAAAAATAGAAAAATCAAAAAATAAAAAATACAAATTTGATTTTTTTTTAAAAAATCAAAAAAATCAGCTAATAAATGCATCCCATCATCATTCTGTTTTACTTTACATTGTAAAGTAAGAACATGCATATGAGAAGAAGAATGGTTTTCGGTGAGAAGCTGGAGTCAAACGGGATGCGTGTTGTCACGAATTTTGTTTGTAGCATATTCTGATGTAGTGCACATCAGAGGGTGAGAGAGGAATAGGAGATTAGGAACTGATATTCTGTATGCTGCACGATGACTTGACATGCTGGGAAGGAGCGAAGAGGAAAATAGGATGAAGAGAGGTGGTAACTGATGTTTGCTAATTAGGCTTAGAGAGGCCGTCTGACTATGAACACATTAAAAAACTGAGATCATTGTTGGTTGAGTAGGGATAAGGATAGGGGAGAGCTTGAGATAATGTGAAAGGAGCTGAGAATATAATGGGTTCGG
>JABUQX010065224.1:5000-48243 GCA_015478945.1 Trachelipus rathkii
CTACTCATATACTAGCACCAGCTTGGTCAAGCTTCGATTCGAACTAGGGCGATATACTAAGCGTAAAAGGGACTTTATCAGCGCGCACAAGATTTTTGAGCGCGAGATGACCGTAATACGTCAAGCTCGCTATGACAGTTGTTTTAAGGTTTTGATTTGTGGGGCATAATGTTAAGTGGTCATCTGAGATAGTCCTAGAAATTTGACGCTGTGAAGTACCTAGGAATGGGTGTAACGCCGTATAAGGTTAAGTTGCTGAGGAGTGGTCAAGTCTTCGATTCCATTTTATTTCTAAAAAAGCACTGCTTTGAGTTTGGTGGGAGAAAACACGGAAGCCCATGGGAGTTACTCCATTTGTGAAGATATTCTCATAAGAGATAGCGGCTATTTCCGGTCAAAGAAGATGCAGTTTGTAGCTCTTAGGTATTACGCAAGGTCCATCAACATAGAAAGAAATTGACAGTCCCTGCTGGGATTTGAAGTAACGATATCAATTAAATCTCGAGAGCCAATATGTAGTACACTTAGGACACTGCCTGCGGAACTGCCTTCTTCCAGTGTAAAGTGGCTGACAGAATAGAAAGAGCACCGAAAATGCTGGATAGATCTGTTGGACAAAAGGCATTTGATAGAAAAAGGGAGTTTCCGCGGAAACCAAGATTGCGAATGAAGTTTAAGGAGAATCCCAGTTTCGACATTGTGTTCTCCATGTTTTTCAAGGTCAAAAAAGACACCCAATGTATCCATCCACCAGTTAGAAAATGGTTCTCTCGATGTCATGCGCTATTTCATCCAACAAGGGAGTCCGCAGTTCGACGAGCTTTTTGCGGAACCTAAATTGGAGTTTGAGAAAGCTTGAAACAGCTTTGCAGAACAGGGATAAGCGCCAGAAACCTATTTTCTCCATTTAATTGTACAGAATGACATATGTTCAGCGAAATTGTCTTTGGTTGTCCGCCAAGCTTCGGATCTTTTTCCAGGTTTGGGAAAAATAGGAAATTACAAAACGCTAAAACCGATAATATGACAAAGAAGATTCGATCCAGATATAACAAGAATGCCGATGCATCAGCAAAAATGCTGACGCCGGAGGATGGATATGACGGATCATGATGTAGAAATCATGTGCTGCACCAGGACAAAACGTCTTTGCTATTCTGCCAATGCGGTTTGATCTTCTGCATAGTGTAAAAAAGACGGTTGTAGGTATGGTCTTCCCCTTTCGCTGTTGATGAAAAGTCTGGTAGTGCTGGGTCAGTTCTCAGTTTTTGAAAGCTTTAGTGTAGCGGAAAAGAACTCGAGTGGCTAGCAAAAATATAACCTAACGCATTCCGCTACAGCCGCATGAGTGGAGATCGTGGCAGTGTATTTCAGCCCATAACTGTAAGACTTGTGCGTGAGATTTATTGGCAGCGATGAGATTTTTATTGCGACTTGTCCACACAAATTAAGCCATTCTAGAATCATTGTGTTATAAAAAAACGCATAAGCTTATTAAATAAAGGAAGGGGAGTGTGGAGTTGGTGGGATGTTCTAATGTATAGAATATATTGTGTTACTCGTTCTGGGCGATTAATTCGCTGAGATCTCGCTATCGGTTGCTTTAAAATAATCATCGTTTGGGTGTACGGTTCCTTTGGATTGCCTGTAGAGTTTCTTCTTCTCTCCGGTTGGCTTGTGGGCAACTCTTGGGACCACAAGGTGTTGCGCCCGCCGTGCCTGAGGAAGAGATGCGGAATGCAAAGCTCCGCTGTCCGCCCCGCGATGATGACCTTCTGGAAAAAGCGAAAGCATCGTCAAAGTCCTTAAACTGGTTATTGAAGGATAAAGAAGGATAGCTTTGGCCTGATTAAAAAGGAGCCCACTCCGCTCGACAATAACGCCAGAAAAGGGTTTGATTTTTGCATTGGGCTTGGAACAGACTCATTTAATGCTATTGGGTAATGATCGCATGCTGAAATAAATAATAAATGGGGACCAGGTAAAAACGATCCATAAGGAAATGGGAGCAAAAGGAATATCAATACAGAAGAAGTGTGTGTATCTAAAAAACGTTCATATGTAGGGAGTCCTTGTTAAGGCATCCATGGGAAAAGGGGTAGGAGATCTATTAAGATATTGGACTTGAACGAAGTGAACAGAGTCGCCCCATAAGGGGTGAGGGAGGTTTGAAGTCTCTAGTATATAAACGAGTAGGAGCCTGTTAAAAAAGATCACCTAAGTCGACTTAATTAAATTCACTACTCGACCAATGATTGAACAATTGTAAGTCGATGGCAAGTGATTTCTCGTGCTGCGTACTGCATGAGTTTGGTTTGGAGAGGGACTGGGGAATAGGGACAGATTTGTGAATGAATATTCCTGCCCCCCTATCATTTGTCACCTCTTTCTATAGGGATTTTACGGCGATTTATATTCAGATGGTTGAAAGAAGCCACGATGACATAATCGATAGTTCTGCAAACATATACAATTTGGTGAAAATGTTTATTAGTTGAACAAGTTCTTCGAATTTAGAGTAATAGCCACGACAATTCATTGAAGGAAAGTAGTAGAATGATTATGAATATTATGAATGGTGGTTCTATTAGAGACAATTTGTCTATGTGACTGGGGGCTAAATGTGGAGGTGGGTTTTCAGAATGAGAGGGAAGGTTGAGACGTGGGTCTCGCGCAAGAGGGGACAAAACTGGGTAAAGAGAAGTCATAAACAAGAGATTTTTTTGATGACCTCTTTTGGAGGGGGATTTTCAGATGTTAATTTGGTGAAAGAGCTTCACGCAATGAATGCGAAATTAAATTGATTCACACCAACAATCCAACTGTTATGTGGATTGGTTGGTTTAATAGAACAAAGACTTCGTAATCTCATATTTAATTAGTAGAGCGGGTTCACAGTTATCCGCTTGCAAAAGCAGATTCAGAAATGTGAGAGGGACTCAGAGTCTGTTTTTTTCATCAAATGGGAAGGAAGGTGTAACCGGAAAGGTATTGTCATTTTGAGAATGTGTTGGGTTTTACAATATCAGATTTCAATTATGGATTCGATGAATTTGGCAATTGTCCTGATTCTGGAGATTTTTCCAGTGCTTCATCATGCGGGTGATTTTGGGAAATTTGCTAGTTTGATCGGAGAATTTTGGGACTCTGGCTATTCTTTCATGCTCAACAGAATCGCAGAACGCTTAGGATCGAGCGTTTGCGACGTTTTACGTTGAACAGTTTTCCATTCACCTTCTCGGAAGTGCAGACAGCAATTACGGAAAGAGAATGGTGTCATCGCGATCAAGGCTCCATTGGGAGCGGTTATACCATTTCTATCTTTCTAGGGTATAGAATCCCTTAGAAGCGCTGATAACAGGAAAGTCGGGTTGAAGAGTTATATAGAAAGATTCAGAAGAAGCTATGAAACTTTATTACTATCTATATCACTATTTCTGTAATTAGCATTGCGGCGTTTCATGTTCCTTTTTGAAAGCTTTGACAAATCTTGTCTCAGAAGGAGACTTATGGCGAGGTCTCTTTCTGGAGTTGCATTTTTTACATCGGGTATTGTTTTTGTTTAAAATATTTCGGTTGCGTCTCTATCTTGACGAATATTCTTTAACTTGGCGACTCTTCTTTTCTGTGTGTTTTGAAACATCTTTTCAGGGATTTAGTAATAGTGGGAGGCGAATTAAGGGACCAAAAGAGACCGTCTTCTTGCATAAGTTTGGTGAATCGCAATTTGGTATATGGGAGTTTTTATCTTGGCAGAAATGTTTTCTCGAAATTTGTAATTGGAATGACGACCTTTTAGTTCATTGCTAGTTTGTTGAGTAGTTAAGTATCAGGATAGGCTTGTTGATTTGGTGAGCTTGTTTGGACGGAGTTGAATAATGGGCTGCTTTTGTACTCTTTGAGAAGTTGGTTGTATGGGCAGTAATACAGGTAGACAGGTTGCAGTACATGCTTGAGTTTCAATGGAATTTAAGATGAGGAGTCTTGTTAGTATAGGGTTGTGTTGGCGGATTAACTCGCGGAGGCGTGTGGGCAGCTGTAATTGTGGCGTTATGATGATTTTGATTTGTTGGTAAATTTGAGAAGCGTATAGCATCCCTCCTGCTCAATTTAAGTATGGTACTAGCTCTCAAAACCTCCTGTTAACAAAGTAAGGACGGCATTTGAAAGAGTAAGTACTCTGTGTGGTCCAGTTTAACAGTTTCTACAAGTATGGGTATTTTTCACATGATTGTGAAATAATTCTCCAGCAGATTGGCATTTGTCATCTTGTCCGTCCTACAGTATTTCGGATACCAAACCGTTGACATTTGAAGCAACGTCTGTCGAGGATAAACGGTTGGGGCTGGAACACTGTGATGTAATTCCTTTTTGACCTTGTAGGTGATAAGGGGTATTTAAATAGTCAGCTAGTAAACGGGGATTTGGTTTGTCAGGAGTTCCCTCCGGCGATGGGGAAATCTATAAAACGTGTTGTAACGGAGACACTTAAATTTTGGAGTTCTTCAATAATGACAGCTGTATTTCGTCTTTCTGTTCATTAACAATAAATAGTGCTTTAGATGTTTCTTATTCATTCAGGAGTAGAAATAAAGTAGAATATTTTGCGGAAGACTTAAGATGACAGATTGGACTTCTGATTTCAGTTAGCCAGCTTTTAACGAGAATGCCACATTCCTCTATCAATGTCTGGAGGTCTTGAACTCTCTAGGACTTTTCAAGTGCGCTACTGAGAAAGAGAATGGTTCTGTGCCAGTAAGAGCTTGGAGGTACTGGATCGCAGTATGTAATACTTCGGGAATGACATAGCTGCTGACATTCCTGAAGGGGTGCAGCATATGGAGTAAACGAATGAGACGACTGTATCGGGGGGCACCTTTGCGGGATTGCCCGGACCGTTGGGGCCACCATGGTGTGTTCCGGGTTTTGCTGGTGATCGAATCGGTTGAATTTTGCAAAGTACGCGCTCCAGTGTAGAGAAGAAGTAAGGCAAAGGTACCAGGTCTAGAAGTAGTAGGCGACTGCGGTAGGGTCGGGCTGGGAACCTGACAGATGGTAATTTTTGTTGATGTTTCGGCTCACCTTGGTTTAAATACGTTTTTTCTTTAAGGACTTTCCCATATAAAAATTAACCACAGACATCGTTCTCAATCGAATGAAACACTATCGCAATAAAGCAAATAACAGGATTAGAACTCGAAAAGGCGTAATATTTTTCATCAGGAAGGGAATACCTTCTCATCCATAGAGGTCAAGTCCAGAGACCTCACACAACCGACCTTCCGTAGGGTGGGCTTGTGGATGTGGCCTCGTAGAAGATCTCCGAAATTTTACGTGGGTGTCCCACCCGTCTGTACGCATGCGGACCTAAAGTCCGCGATTTATTCATCCAATAGTGCAGAACGCTTAATGAGTGGTTAGTAAAGGTCGGGTTCCCTACAATTTGGGCGCGGCCCGGTCAGTAGTGAAGCGGAAATGAGCGGTTTTTCAACGGTCACTCAATCCACGGGAGGAAAGTGTGGGTGAACTGAAAACCCATTAAGCGGGAAGAGGCACCGGATGGCCCATTGGCCTGCTGTGATTGGGAAAAGGGGAAGGAACATTATAGCAAATACATTAAGGGACTTTTATGGGTGGATTAAAAAAAAAAATATAAAAATCGTTTTTCGCTCGTAGGAATCTGAAGGGCAGTAATATTCACGCCCAACAGTATCCCAAGAGCCCACCCCAGCTGCAAGGTGAGACCAGACTTCTGTGGGCTTAATTAGCTTATGTATATTGACAAGTCTTTTGTTAAATGATAGGCTTCTTAGTAATTCTTTATCATAATAATAAGTTGTTAGAAAATGGTCAGCGCAATTATTGGTAACCTGACTGAATTTCATCATATATCTCTGTATAGATAAAGAGAAATTATTAGCACAAAATAACCACGTGAATTCCTACAACCAACCTGAATTCTCCATAACTCTTTCAGCTGCTTGAAAAGTAACATTATTTTGATTCCAAACGTAAAGAACTGCTATTCAAGCTTCATCAGGAGCTATATCATTTTTATTTTTATCAATCTTCCATATTTCTAACGTTTTACGGATCCGTAATTTTCAAAAAAAAAAAAAAGAAAAAAAAAAGTGTGAATGGAGAACATACTGTATGTCTTGACTGTTTTAAACAACTAGCCATTAGATTAAATATTTATTTTTTCCAATTAAACATGCATAAGAAATTATTAATTTTAAAGTTAACACTATAATGATTTTAAACTTTTTCAAACAAATTGAAATCACAATAATGAACAAAGTAAAAAATAAAGGTGTAAATAATTTCTTTAACAATAAAAAGAAAATTCAATTTTAATTTTCATTTATCTAAACATAAATTTCATAATTAAATGTGGTCTTGTTTTCAGTTGTGTCCCGTTTTTTTATACTGTTAAGTAAATAATAAATCTTCAATAAGTATTACAAAAAAAAGATAAGTAACATTTATATTTATTATAAAATAGGTCAAATTTCTCTTAACAACACTTCCTCATTGGTATGACACAACATAGAAATAATATAATAATAATGACTATATTTTATATACACATATGTACAGAAGATAGAAAGCCAATGAGCATGTGTTGGGAGACTGTACAAGTTTTAACAATTTACATTACGTTCCCCGAAAAACCGTTGAATAAAATTAATAAACGATGCTATTCAAGTTGCTTATTTCTCCCTGTTTCTCACTTTATTAATTGCTTACTAATTAATCTACATTTACTTGCAAAATGAAATTTTCAAAACAAACTCATAAAAAATTATATATTATATATATACTATATAATATAGTTATTATTATTAGTATATATATATTATAGTATATATATATAATATAGATATATATAATATATAAATATATATATATATATATATAATATATTATATATTATATAATATGAGAGTGTTTCTGTTAATTATATATTATATATATATGATTTATATATATATAATAGTATATATATTATATTATAATATATATATATCATATTATATATATAGAATATATATATATATTTATATAATTTATATATATATTATATAATAGTATTAACAATAAATAAAGTGCTATTTAAAACTAATTATATACAGTATTTTAACCTAAGTTATGGCTTTACATCAATGATTGGTATTTTAATATATCGAGCTGTTGTAGTAATTATATTTAGAAATTTTTAATTATAATCTAACACAAAAAGTATTATGTACCTAACAGACTCATATATAATATACTATATAATATATATATATATATTATATATATATATATATATATTATATATTTATATATATATATATATATATTATAATATATTATATATAATAAAATCTTAACACACTTTCACTAATATTTTTGTATTAAATCTTCTATGCGGAATGTTTTCTTTGCAATAAACCGAAATACATTATATAAGAAGATAAATACTTGTGAGATATTAAAAGAAAGGGGGGGGGAAATAAATAAATAAACTATAATAATCTCGATAAAGAATGTCATAATGAATGGTCCATTGAAGTGTTTTATCAGAGTGGTATCCGGCAGGATAAAAGCGTGCGAGTTTGTAAGTTGTTAAAATATTGATATCATTTCTAACATGTCCATTTGAACCTATAAATCAAATAATAACAATCATATTTAAATATTAACAAGTCTTTTTACATAATCATTTCTTGGCTTCAAAATCCGAATAGTTCATAATCATATTATCACATCACTGGAATGTTCAAAATCACAACTTTCTTACCTCGTAAATCACTCTAAAATTTTTTGTTCAACTGGTTTAAATGCTTTTTTTCCATGAATCAGAAAATTCTATTACTATAAAGTATCAACTATTTTATTAAGTTGCTCTTGTGGCGTCAAGGAAGGCACCTCCCCTTCGGTCGTAGGAACCATCCCCCCCATTTGCTGACTGCTTCCACTTTGAAGAGATGACAAACTTTGCTGAGGATGGTGACCACCAGACATTTGTGAGAGCATCATCGATTCATTTGCGGAACTAACTGCAGCTAATGGAGGTCCAGGTTGACCACCAGGGTGTGGAGAATGGACAGGGGCAGGATGGTGCGGCGAAGGTACGGGAGCCGAGTGGTGAGGCGAAGGTACAGGCACAGACCTTGGAGAAGGAATAGGTTGATGACTTCGAGGTGATGGATTTGGTTGAGGAGAACGAACAGCCTGAGGCAAATTATTAGGTGGTGGTGAAGTTACAGATTGCATTAAGTGTTGGGGTGAAGGGTTAGTCATTGCAGCCCCTGGAGGCATCATACCAGAACCTACTGGCTGAGGAGACATTGAAGGAGGCACAGGTTTCATTTGCTGAGACTGCATCAGCATTTGCTGTTGGGGCTGTGGTTGTGGTTGCTGCTGTTGTTGCTGTTGAGGGAAGCCCTGATTAAATTGACTATCTCCTGTCTGGAAATTATGCTGTTGAGGGAAACTTATTTGCCTTCTTTGGGTATATAATGGTGCTTGTGGTTGTTGAAAACCTCCTTGCTGCGACTGTTGTTGTTGTTGCTGCTGTTGCTGCTGCTGCTGCTGCTGTTGCCTCATCAGCAGTTGTTTTTGATACCACTGATGTTGTGGTATGCTTTGTCCTTGCGCTACCCCTAATTGTTGCTGCTGCTGTTGTGGACTTTGCATTGCTTGATTACTATTCAATTGATTAACCATGGGACTAGTCATTGAACCTGCCTGAATGTTCCCATTTCCTGGCTGCATATTAGGTGGCATCGTTCCCTGCATTCCCTGACCAATATTAGGTTGCATGGAAACAGACTGCATTCCTCCTTGCGCCATCATATTAGGTTGACAACCTGGCCCCTGTTGCTGAGGTTGTTGTTGCTGCTGCTGCTGCTGTTGCTGCTGCTGTTGTTGTTGCTGCTGCTGCTGTTGCTGTTGCTGCTGCTGCTGTTGTATATGTCTTTGTCTAATAAATGCTGCCATAAGTTGTGGATGAGTTTTTAGAATATGAAGAACTTCCATCTGCTGTTGCTGGCTGGACGGGTTTTTCAGTGTTTGGAGGAGATGCTGTAATGCTTGGGTAGCATTTCTCTGGGGCTGACCTTGACCTGGTTGACCAGGTGGACCCATTAGTGGTTGACCAGCAGGACCACTTTGCCCTTGTTGACCAATAGGATTCTGTTGGTTCATTATCGTAGGCCTAATACCACCTGCTTGATTTTGTTGTTGACCTTGCATACCAACTTGATTAGAATACCTAAAAAATAAAAAATAAAGAAATTGTTAGAAAATTTATTATTAAAATAATCATTATTAGAAAATACATATTATGGACAATATACTTATATAATTAAATATTATACTAATTACTTACCTATTTGTTCCGTGAGAATGTTCATTCCAGGTAAAGTCCTATTCGACTGAGCTTGTTGTTGCTGAGGCTGATGCTGCAGCATAGTATTTGGTTTACCCATAGGGCTCATTTTGCGACATTGAGGTGCCCAATTACTCATTTATGGACCATAGATTTGCAGACATGGGAGGACGCACAGCTTGATTTGTTAAATGGGAATAGGAATCATTTGTGCTTCGCGTAATTTAATAGGAAAGCATAGATGGATTGCCTTTACGATACTAAACAGTGTTGTAGAGCCATCTTGTTTGTTGGAGGCTTGTCTTTTTGAACTGCAACGATTTGCAATATTATATATATATATTATACTATATATATATACGTATATATATATAATATATAGTATCTATAAATATATATTATAAAATATTATATTATATATATATAATTATTATATCATATATATAATACTATAGTATATATATATTATATCATATTATATATATACTATATATATATCATCATCTTTCCTTTTATTTTTCCCCCCCAATACTGGGTAAAATCGCGTGATCATGCACTTCGGAAAAGAGTAGTAAGTAGTAGTAGTAGTAGTAGAACAAACAAGTCGAAAAGAAAGACCAGCTAACCCCGCCTTATATTTTTAGTGAGAACGTCGTCGCAGTCAATAAATATACACCTAGAGCTTCAACAGGACCTGCGACGACCTCACTATGATCTCGCATCCTGACACTAAGATGGGCCACACATACCCCTCACAAAACCCGCATTCATCCCTTTATGCACTTTGCTTCTCGTCCTTACAAACCAACATTCTCGTCTCCTCCAGGAATCTTATGAATTAATCCACTTTTTCTTTCGTCTCCCAGCTGGTTCGATTCCAGCATAACTCACACTTATAATCATCCATTTAACCCAACCGAACTATCATCCAATGCCTTGTCACATGACCCAACATGCTCAACGTGCTTTCATTATTCTCCATTTACCTTCTTCTAGACCACATCAACTCTCTAATACGGTTCATTTGCTCTCATTTTATAATTCTTTTACTGCCTAACACGCCCTTAATGATTATCCATCTGATTATCTGCACACATTTAACTTTAGGATCTTAAACTATTACTTTCTACATCATACTTTCACTAACAAACATTAACACAGGTAACGCCAACAATAACCTCTATGTAAGAACCCTAGCGCACCAACTGACTTTAGTTCATTTACATTATCACAATCTTATTATTATATAATAATATCTATATTTATAATATATAATATATATATATATATATATATATAATTATATATGATATATATAATATAGTAATATATATTATATTATTATATATATTATATTTTATATCCTTGTTGCGTTCAACTGCCAAAATATTGTTCTTTCAACTTTTGTTCTATGTTTAAAATTTTTAAAACTGTTTTGCAACTAGTCAGAAGCATTTATAATTGTATTAATAGTAAATAATCAGGGGGATGAGGAGTGAGAGGCAGACAAAAAATTAAGAAAACTCTTACCTCTTTAACAGCTTCCAAGACTTTAGGTGGGGGTCCTTGCGGAGCAGGTTTCAAACCTGGCTGCGCATTCTGAACAGGACTTTGAACAGGTTGTGTAACAGTTGGTGCAGGGGTAGGTTGCTGCGTGGCTCCCATCATACGTGCATTCATCTGCTGCATTCTTCTCTTTACTAATTGCTGCTGCTGGAATCGTTGAGTAATTTCTTGTTGTTTCAGTTTTTGCTTAATATTATAACAATAAGGTATTACACATTTTTGATCTTTACAATTTCTAGCATGGAAATAACAAAGAGCAATAAGTTGTTTGCATATCGAGCAACCACTTTCGCTCTTTTTCTTGCAGCTCTTAGCATGGGTAAGTACTCTCTTCATCTTAGAACAAGAGTGTAACCGACAATTTGCATCTCTACATTTGGCAGCATGCATAACCGATTGTATGCACCTTTGTATTGATTGGCGACGAGCTTCTTGTGGATTCATATTCTTGTTTTCTGTGGATGCTGAACCATCTTCCAAACCCAAGCCCAGTCTAATCATCTTGTGAGGATGACCATCTCTGTTGTAACAGGTAATACATAAGTCAAAGTCATCACATTCTTGACAGTGATATCTTGTTTCAACCTGAGTTTTACAATTATTGCAGGTATAAACAAATCTATCTTGATTTTGATTATGTAATTCATATAGCATAGCCATTGTAGAAAACTTTGCTCTTCTAAGGGATGAAAATTCTAAATGACGTTCTCCAGCTAAAGTTAAAAAGGCGTCGCGTCCATCCATTAAGTCACAAACAATTAATGGATCCGGATCTTGTATTGGAGGAAGGCTAACAGCTGACTGTGCACTATGAAGTCTAATAACAAAAAATACATCTTTGTGCTTCTCCATAGTAGCAAAAATCTTCTGTGCGAGATCATTACAGCCAGATGAATTAGTTTTACTTTTTGATTTATTTTTCTGTTGACTTTTATTTTTTGTTTTCGTTTTGTGTTTCTTTTGCCCTTTCTTTTTCCCATCTTGACTAGTCTCTTCATCATCGTCATTAGCCTGGGCAGCTTCCGCTGCTGCAGCTGCCTCTTCTTGCTTTCTCTTCTCTTCTTCTTCTTGATCCAGCTCCTTAATACTCTCCTCCATTACATTAGGCCAGAAGTCCCCTTCAAAGTATGGCAGTTCAGCTGGAGACTTCATATTGTCTTCAAAAGCTTGTTTATGAATATCTTTGTAATCTAATACGATACGTTCAACAATTCCTTTATCTAACATTTTCTTATACCAATCTTGCAACCGCTTGGGTTTAGGGATTTTTTGTTCAAGGGGATGACAATGAAAAATATAATCATCTCCTTCTGACGGTGGACAAGCCCAAATATGGGCCATTGTATACCTGGAAAAAAAAATTAGGCTCTTTAATATTAACATCACTAACAATCCTGAAGACAAAATAAAAAGTTTATATATATATATATATATATATATATATATAATAATATATTATATATATATATATATATATATATAGTAGTACCTTTATATAAGGGTAAGGGAGATAAGGGGAACTGTGGGATATGTATGGGAAATAGTTTATTGAGTGCTTTAGGGATAATATATGCTGGTATTTTGCCTGAAAAGTTGCGTCGAGTGACTGAGGAAATGATTGAAGTAGAACAAGGTGCATTTATTAGTGGTAGAGAATGTGTAGATCAAATTTTCACATTGAAACAAATGACTGAGAAAATGAGAGATGAATAAACTAAGTTTTATGGACTTGCAACAGGTGTATAACAGAATTAAAAGGGAAGCTCTGTGGCGTGTGTTAGTTATATATGGTGTTGGCGGTAGGCTTCTGAACGGAATCAAAAGTATGTATGACGATAGTGAAACGTGTGTGTAAGAATAAATAGTTGGAAGTGAATGGTTTAATATTAATGGTGGAATGAGGCAGGGATGTGTTATGTCTGCTTGGCTATTTTATTTGTATATGGATGAGGTGATAAAAGAATTAGAGGTAGGGGTGGTAGGGGAAGGTGCTAGACTGATGGAGAATGGAAGACAGTTGAGGGTGCCCTACTTATTATACGCTGATGATGTTTTGTGTGGTGAATCTGAAGAAAGTTTGAGAGGATTTGTAGAGGGGTTTGGCAGGGTATGTAAAAGGAGGGATTTGAAACTAAATGTAGATAAGAAAATGATGGTAGTGAGTGAGTGTGAAATCATGTTGGATGGTGAGCCATTGGAACAAATATCTGAGTTTAAATATTTTGGCTATATATTGGATGAAACGGAGACGGATGATGCAGAGTGTAGTAGGAAAGTTGTGAATGGTAGGTAGGTGGTGCAATTAAGTCCTTGGTGGATACAAAGGGACTAAGTCATGTGTGCTAGAATTTTGCATGAGGGCATATTGTTACCGGTGTTAAGGTATAGTAGTGAAATTAATAATCCTAGGAGTGTGTTACGTGTGAGAAGAATTGATAAAGTAAGGAATGAGTGTTAGGGAGTTGTGTGGTGTGAAAAAAGGCATAAATGAGAAAATAAACGAAAATGTATTAAGATGGTTTGGTCATATGAAAAGGATGGATGATAGTCCATTGGTTAAGAGGATGATAGTGATGAGTGTGCTAGGAATCGGCTGGCTGGAAGGCCGAAGAAAATGTTGGCAGGAAAGGAATATGATGAGTTTGGCAGAGGCAAGAAGAAAGGTGAATAATAGGAGTGCATGGAAGGGTTTTGTGAGGGGGTATGTTTGTGGGCCTGGCCCAATGGATGAGCCTTACATTGATGAGATACCACAGTGAGGGTCCGTCATAATCTTGTGAAGTTCTAGGGTGGATTTTTTTTAAAACTACGTCAAACTCTCACTTAAGGGAATGGAGAGGATGGTATGAGTCATGTTCTACTACTATTTTCTGTTTCAGGCGTTTGTTGCTCACCTAGCCCCCAATCTTGGGAAAGGAGGTAGATGATGACGTATTTCATAAATATTATATATATTAATATATATTATAATAATAATATAATATTATCACTAGATATAATATATATTATATATATATATATAATATATATATTATATATATTAATGATATATATCTTATATAATATTATATATATTATATATCATATGTGAAGGGTGCCCTACCTATTATATGTGCGATGATTTGGATTCGGCCTGTGGCGATTCTAAGAGTTTGGAGATTGAGAGAGAATTTGGCAGTGTGTGTAAAAGGAGGGCTTGAAAGTTAAACGTGGATAAGAGTTAAAATAAGTTAGTGTAGTGAGGACAGACCTCTTGGTGAAGTTATGTTAGATGGTGAACAGCTAAAACAAGTGTCTGGAGTTTAAATATTTAGGGTATATGTTGATTGAGAAGGAACGGACGAATGCAAGTGTAGTAGGACAAGTTGGTGAATTGCAAGGAAGGTGCTGGTGCAATAATCGTTGTGAAATTGCAAAGGGACAAGTCTGAGTGTGCTAGGGTCTTACATGAGGTATATTGTTACCTGTGTTAATGTATGAGACTATGGTCTGGAATAAAATATAAGATCTAAAGTTCAATTGTGTTTCAGTATGGACAAACCTAGGGTGTGCTAGGCTGGTGAGAAAGATGTTAAGAAAGGAATAACGTTATAGAGAGTGGTGGTGTGGTGAGAAAGGGGTTAAACTGAGAGAATAAATGAAATGTATGTCTGAATGGTTTGGTCATGTGATTAGGATGGATGATAGTCGGTTGGTTAAGCGGATGTTAGTGGTGAGTGTGTTGTGGGAACCGACCGGCTGGGAGAACGAAGAGAAGTGGATTGAGTCGGTGAACTCAATGTCTGAAGAGAGAAATGTGAGTTTGAGAGGCGATAATAAAAGTGCATAATAGGAGTGACGGGGTTTTGTATGGGGCATGGTTGTGGCCCCCCTGGGCAGGGATGACCCTTACATTGACGATTTACCATAGTGAGTGGTCCGTTCGCGTCCCATGATTCTCTAGGTGCGATTTTCTGTCTGTCACAGAGCTCTACTAATAATGTTATATGAGGGCGGGTATAGCTGGGCTTTTCTTTGAACGTTTGTCATGTTTCTCCTATCTGCTTTTCTTTTCCGATGCTTGTACACAGGGATGGCAATTTTTGGGCAAGAGGAAGGGTGAAGAAAGAAAGAAAAAAAGAAAGATTATATATATATTTTATATCTAATATATATACTATACTATAATATATAATATAATATTATATATAATATAGTATATTTATATATAATATATATATTATTAATACTATAAATATATATATATATATATGATTAAAGGATCTTATGTTCTTTTTTGTTTTAAGTAAAGAGAATGATGGTAAAATTATGTAAAAGGAGATCCAATATTAAAGATAAGTGAAAAAGTTCAAGTGATAAAGATAATAATTTGAACTTTGTTATCGTAGTTGATAGGAAATATATTGTGACAAAAATAATTTAATAACTTTTACGTTTGTTTCTTTCTAAGTTATTGATAATGTAGTAAATGTAAATATTAACATAACATGGGGCTATAATTTAAGTCTTTCAAGTTTATTAATAAAGGAAGCAAATATATATATATATAATGTTACTCAAAATTTAAAATGTGTGCTGTTTAAACAATCAAGATTTCGTAGTACAAATGATTAACCCTTTTAAGCCATCTTCTTTGTAGTAAAAGTTGTTTATAAATTATCACTAATTTGCTCTTTCTTAGATAGGGTTCTTTTCAAGTTTCTTCAAAATATTTATATTTCCATATCCCCAATCGGTACCTTCGTCTTGACACCCCTCTAAGTGCTTATCCTTCCACAACCTCATAAGTTTGGGTGATTCCCGATTAATCCACTCTTTCCAATTAACCTCATAATGGCCATAATTTTATGAGATAAAGGGAGTCTTTACCAATCAATTATAATACTTCTAAACAAAATAATAATATAGTTTTACAAAACAAAAATTATCCTTTTAACAAAGAACAACTCAAAACACTGAATTAGGATGTACAACTCACTTACAAAAAAAAAATGTGCATTGAACTGGTTAATAATAATAATAATAATAATAATAATAATAATAATAATAATAATAATAATAATAATAATAATAATAATAAATGATTATTTTTGTTTGTATTTCAGGTATGATTGTGAATTAAGATCAGAGAGATAAATGGTTTTGTGTCAAGATGGTCAGGATCAAATATGTTCTGATATTCTACAGTTCATCAATTCATATAATTTGCGTCATAGTATTTTTTTGTTCGTGTCCGGGTCTGACTAAGTTCAGAATGTAGTGCGTTGTGTGTTTATGTTTACATGGAACTATATATTCTTTTATTATTTTTTCCCAGTATATATCAGATAAAGAATAAATGTCATGTAAAATGGACTTCTACTAACAACATTGTGTAGTGATTGACTTAATGAGAACCGGATGGTTGTCTTCGTATAGTAAAAGAAAAGTCTTGTCAAACTATAATAGTAAAAATAGTAATTAAAGGTGGAGTAAAAAGCTGTTACTCGACATGTATAAAGAGTTGTTGTGAGAAGGAGTTGCCTGGAGTATAAATAATTATTGTAAAATATACCATATATTAGATTAGTATAAAAATTAAATAACAATAGGTACACGTATGTACCTAGGAATATCAAGCCCTTTTGTTTATTTATCTGGAATCTGAATCATCGACTTCAATTGGGGGAGATTTGACGCTAGTTCGACAAGACCTTGTATGTAAGTAATTTGTATTTTGTTGTGTAGTTAGTATTTACTTTGTTATCTTTGACTTGATTTGTCAAATAATAATAATAATAATAATAATAATAATAATAATAATAATAATAATAATAATAATAATATTCTCACCTAACAAACTGATAGAGAATACACAGAAGAAAGGTTTATCAAATGTGAGTTGTCCAGAGCTAAAGTTTTTAACTATTTCTACAATAAGAAAAATAGAAAAATTAAAAGAGCTCTCAGTTTCTTACCCTAATTGCTTCACGTAATCTAAATAACCCAAAAGAATTTCATAATATACAGCTGTTCTAAAATGTCTTGGCCTAAAAAAGTGAACAGAATCAAGGTAGGCGAGGTAAACCCTTCTTCTGTTTGGGGGTGGTGAGTCAGAACCATATTCTTGAACGTGCATTCCAAAAATACAAACGTCGACTCCATCTATTTCTTCAAACGCGAATAATGCTTTAGCACGGTAAGGAAAATCTTGCGAAAGTTGTCCAGTATCAACAAATCTAAAGGAAAATTCATATATATATATATATATATATATATATATATATATATATATATATATATATATAAAAAAAGAAAATAATATAAAATATATATATATATATATATATATATATATATATATATATATATATATATATATATATATTATAAAGATTGTTTATATACAACTAAAGAGAATAAAAGAAAATACAAAGAGAACCCATAATTACCTTGCCTTCATTCCTGCTTTAACCTCAACATTTTTATCAGTTGAAGATACAACTCTGATATATACCTCGCCAGCTCCAGCCTCTTTCTTTTTCAAGAAATTATTAACCCTGGTCTCCAAGTAGTTTGATAGCCTGGTTGTTTGTAGCCTTTTACTAGTAAATTTGTTTTCTTTACGTTTACAACCCTTCTTTTTAAGGCAACCATCACAGGTGAAACCCTGAGGCCAAATAGATTCCATGTATAAAACACATATTTGATGCTGCTTCCTCCCGCATTCATTGCATTCTACTAAAGGTTCTAAATCTAAGGCATCATTTTTCATTTCTTGAAACTGAGACTTTTTGATACTTCTGTGACAAAATATAATAGTTTTAACATAGTAAAAAAAAAATATCACCAAATACCAACATATTAAATTTTAAATTGAAAATAGATATCTGATAAAAAACTACAAATGACCTTTATACCAAATTCCGAAATATATTCCACAATATAGGTATGTATTTTTAAAGACAAATGATAAAATTTGTTCAATTTTAAAAATTCATTTCAAGGTTATCAAACATTTTAGAAATTAATTAAAATCTTCAAAAAAATTTTATTATCTCAAAATTTTAAATATTCAAAATTCAAAATCCTAATATCATAAAACCAATACTTACAAAGCAGGCTGATTTGGATCATCTCCTAGCGTTATAGTGTCTCCTTGAATTTCATTGAAACACTTATAACAATATGAATATCTGAAATATATATATATATATATATATATATCATTCTATACCTGCCACACGAGAACTTCGTCGTGCAGTCAGAAAATCCACCCCAGGATTTCACGGGACCGCGACGAACCTCACAATCACATCTCGTCAGTGGTTCATTCCTCATTCAGGTGGCCACCACTATACCCTCCTCACAAACCCCGCCATTCACCTCTTGCACCTTTTCTCGCCTCTGACAAACCTTTCACATTTCCTAAAGGCATCTTTACCGACTCAATCCAGCTTCTGTCTCCCCAGCCGGTCGATTCCCTCAACACTCACCACTATACATCCGCTTAACCAACCGACTATAATCCATCCTTTTCCACATGACCAAACCATCTCAAAGATCCACTCTTCATTTATTCTCTCATTTACCCATTTCTTCACACCACACAACTCTCTTTAATACGTTTATTCCCTATTTTATCAATTCTTCTCACACTTAACACGCCCCCCTAAGATTGTCCATCTGAATAGAATATATATATATATATATATATATATATATATATATATATATATATATATATATATATATTTATATATATATATATATATATATATATATATATATATATATATATATATATATATATATAACTTTTGGAGTCTAAACATTGAAAGATATTACTAACCTTCCTTGAAAACTGAAGTACTTAGCATCCCTAGGTATAGTACAGAGTTGTTTGCCATAACAACAAAGGACTTGGGGATTGAAGGTATATTTTCTCCCACAACAATAGCCCAAAGACTGCATAACAGGATCGATTTCCTGTTCAAACACTTCAGCAAGCTAAAATAAAAAGAAAAGTATTGTATTAGTAAATATATTTTCAAAATTAATCACAACAACTGTAAAGCAAATTCAGTATTACCCCAACTATCTAGCTGGCACTTAATGCTCTAAAAGAAAAAAAAAATGAAGTGAAAATCCTATAGAGCAAAATTTAAAACATTTCACAAAATTTTCTCTCTCAAAAGACACTTTTTATCTTTGAACCACTACCACTTATTTGTACCCTCTGCCAATCCTCTCAAACTTTCTTCAGATAAGCACACAAAACGAAATCGTTCGTGTAAAATAAGCAAGGCACCCAAACACTCTCTTCTATTCTCCATCAGTCTAACACCTTCCCTTACCTCTAATTTTTTCACCACCCCTTCCATATACAAATTAAATAACCAAAGAGACTTAACAAATCCCTGCTTCACTCTTATTATCAATATTAAACCATTCACTTTTAACTCTATTTATTCTTACATACCTTTCATTATCACCAAACATACTTTTGATTCCATTCAGAAGCCTACCACCAACACCATATATCAGTAACACTTGCCACAGGTCATATCCTGTCATACGCCTGTTGTAAGTACATAAAGCCTAAATACAATTTATTATTTTCTCTCTAATTTTCTGTAATATGTTTCAATGCGAAAATTTGATCTACGCGCGCGCGCGCACACACACACACATTTATTTATATATATATATATATATAAGAGTATGTATATATATATATATATACACATTTATTTATATATATATATATATATATATATATATATATATATATATATATATATATTACCTTTGTGCAGTATCTATAAACTCTTGATGTTTTCCTATTGTATATCCATGCATTGTCGAACATGAGCCAAACATCATCAACATAATCCCATGGTTCTGTGTAATATCCTGTATCTAATCTTCTTTTAATAGTTGACAAATCCATTGGCTTCTTGATTATATCAAAATAATCGGGAATACCTAATATCTGTGGGTCGACAGGCTGCCTGAAAGGTATAGATTCTGGGTCTTGTTTGAATAACTTTTCTAAGGTCGGCAATAAATGTTGACGAAGTTCGTCTGTCTTAAACAATGGTGGTCTCTCCTTTTTAGCTCCAGAGCCTGTAGCGAGAGCAGTAGATGTTTTTGCAGCAGTCTCTGATGGTGATGGCATTGGAATATCACAAGACTTTTCAGATTTCACTTCCACTGTTGCACAGTTTGAAGTTGATGTGGGAGCTGACGAAAGGTTCTTCCCTCCTTTACATGGTGGAGTAGGGCTCCTCGTTTCAGTTTTGACCGACGTTGCCTCCTCTTTTACACCAATACTTTTTTCCGGAACCGACCTATCTTCCATTGGCTCTTCATTTTCAGATTGGATTTCTTTCTTAATTTCACAATTTGGTTCCTGCTTAATTTCAGTTTTGATATCCATCTGCTGCTGTTCTTCCTGGTTCTCTTTTAATTCTGTCTGCAGTTCCGAGGTTTCCATTGGTTCAGTTTTAACCTGCATGATTAATAACTTCTCATTTTTAATTTCAGCTGTTGCCGGTGGGGTATGGTTTGTAATGGAATTCTGAGTAACCAATACAGAGGTGGGAATGACATTGCTTTCATTATTGGCACTTGTGGTAATTGACGTAGTGGATTGAGTTGCGTTATTATATGAGCACTCTGATTTCAAAGAGGAAGTAATTATTGAACTAGAGGTAGAACGTGATGGAACATTCATTCCTATGTTACCTAGTGTACCACTATTAGAGGACTGAATCATTACATCAGTAGTAGTTGTATATGGAGGAGGAGCCTGTGATGGACGTTGCCCAGATAAAGTTTGCGGTATATTTGTTAAGCTCTGCATTGTTGTAGGGGCACAGGTGATAGATGAAAGCTGACTCATACTCGTCATAGTATTACTAGTAGCAGGACAGCTTGTGTTAGAAACACACTGTGGACCATTATTAATAAACTGACTGCCTCCAGAACTTATAGATGTACCAACCGAAGTAATTATTCCAGTCTGCTGAACACCAAGTTGGTTGGGTTGGGTTGAAAGTGAATTTTGTCCAACTAATTGAGGCTGACCTAATTGATTTTGTGATACACCAAGAATTTGAGAATTGTGCTGGCCAGGAGGGCAGGGTTGGCCTAACTGCCCAGGCTGATTGGGGCGTAAGCCTGCTAGTGTGTGATTTTGTGAATTTAATAACCTAGGTCCGACTTGTCTCAATCCAGCATTATTGTTCGTGCCATGAGGTCCTTGAATTCCTGAAAAGAAAACCAACAAACATGAATCATATACTTATATTAATTAAATTATTTGCTACCTTAATTTTATGACTTTCAAAATTACAATCCTACTACTAGCAGGGTTGGCAAAAAGCCCTGGATTTTTGGCTTTTTGGCTATTAGACAATTATATGAAAAATTAAAAGGGTCAAATAGCCAATTAACCATAGTCAAAAAGCCACGGCTTTTTGACAACCTTGACTACTAGTACTGTATTAATAATATTAATGGGTGAAGATCAGTGTTCTTCATGGTTTTATGTCGAGGGCTATTCTTATGAATGAAATACATAAATTATCTGGCCAAAGGAATTAACTGTAGGATTTTTAAGTTGATGATGAAATAAAATATTTTCTCATGGAAATATTAACGGAAGGATATACGAAAGTAGAACATTTAAATAAACTACTACTATTTGATTTTGTGTGGCGAATCTGAAGAGAGTTTGAGAGAATTGGTATAGAGATTTTGGCAGGGTGTGAAAAAGGAGGGTTTGAAAGTAAAAGTAGATAAGAGTAAGGTTATGGTTGAGAGAAGATGGTCCTCGGTGTGAAGTTGTTAGATGGTGAGCAGCTGGACCAACTGTCTGAGTTTAAATATTTAGGATATAGGTTGGATGAAAAGGGAATGAATGATGCTGAGTGTAGTAGGAATGTTGTGAATGGCAGAAGGTGGTTGGTGCAATTAAATTCCTTGGTGGGTACTGTAAAGGACTAAGTCTGAGTGCGCTAGGGTCTTACATTGAGGGTATGTTGCTACCTGTGTTATAATAGTAGTGAGACTGGTCTGGAATAAGAGGTATAGATCTAAAGTTCAATGTGTTCAGATGAACAATTTTAGGGGCGTGCTAGGTGTGAAAAGAATTGAAAATAAAATGAGGAATTGAACGTATTAGAGAGTTGTGTGGCGGGCAAGGGGTAAATGAGAAGAAGGTAAATGAAGTCATTGAGAATCGAATTGGTTTCAATGTGAAAAGAATGGATGAATGTACTAGTTTGGTTAGTGGATGATAGTGGTGAGTGTGATATCGGATTGACCGGCTGGGGATCCGAAGAAAAAGTGGTTGAGGTCAGTAAGGAATGACTGGAGGAGAGAAAATGGGAGATTCGCAGAGGTGGAAGGGTGCATATTGTCGAATGGCGGAGGTGATCCGCCTGGGCGAGATGACCCTATCATTGATCCATATCGTCTATAGTGGAGGGTCCGTCGCGGTCGTGAAGCTCTACGGTGGATTTTTCTGACTGCACCAAGTTTTTAATTAAGGGTATATAAAAGGGGGCGGTTAAGGCTGGTATTTCTTTTTGGACTTGCGTCATATTTTTCTACTACTTTCCATTTTCAGTGCATGCTACGCACCTTACACTAGTGCATGCGGTCTTTGGGGAAGAGAAGGTGGGTGATGATAATATATATATATAATATATAATATATATAATATAATATTATAATACTAAATTATATATATCTATATATATAATATTATATATGATATATATAGTTATATATATATATATTAATATATAGTGATATAGTATATGATATATATAATATATATGATATAGTGATATATAAACAGGTTTGTGTAAGGTGGAAAACAGACTCTATTGAAAAATAAAATCTTGCTGTTCTACAACTATCTCAGTCAACAACGTATCATTAGGTAAGTGGGAGTTTAAATATAAACAAGCTATCAAAAAAAGAACATAAAAAAAAGGCTAGATCATACATTTTAAAAAGTAGATTGAAACAGCCATCAAATTTTTCCTTATAAATCAACACTACAGACAAAGGCATAGATATAATAATAATAATAATAATATAATAATAATAATAATAATAATAATGAATAAATAATAATAATAATAATAATAATAATAAATAATAATAATAAATCATTCTCAAAGAGATGGAGTACTTTTGTTATTCTACTCACCTACAGAAGTTAGTTGTCCATGTTGAGTATCCTTACGAGAGTAGCAGGGAGGAGGTCCAGCCCTGGCCACGTCCCATATGTCTACGATGTAACCTCTCCTTCTCTTCCAACTCTTTCTGAATTTTATAAATTTTCTCAGCAAGTAGATGATAATATTCAGGCTGCAAAATGAAAAAAAAATATTTGTAAAGGAATTAAACACCAATTTTAAAAATATTTTATAACTTGCTTTAATTATATATATATAATATATTATATATATATATAGATACTATAATATAATAATATATATATATAAATATATATATAGTATATATATATATATATATATATATAATATATATAATAATATACGATATATATCATAAATCTATGTAATTGCTTTAATCTATACTATATATATATATATATATATATAAAATTAGAGGGATGTAGCACTCTCAAAGCTATGAGATACTCCAGTTTTTAATAGTTCCTCTGTATCACAAGCAGAACATAAAACACTACTATTACAGACACATTTTCATATATCGCCTTGTGTGGGGGAGATAGAATACCCACAGTGTATGTTCTGCGTTTCGTAGGAGACGACTAAAGTTACAGTGGTAGTTGGGTTAGCTACCAACTACCACTTCTCTTGCAAGGAATGCTTTTGCATGCATCGTACCTGGTCGTGACTGACGTAAACGACCTTTCATCTTTCGGCGAAATTGTATGATGAATCGTCTGGGTGAATGGAATGTTAGAGGAATAAAAAGTGAGAAGAGGAGGGAGGTGATGGATATATTTAGAAAGGGTAAGCGTGTTGTGACTGAAGAAACAAAGATGTAAGGAAGCAGTGAAGATAGAGTGGTGTGGTGTGAAATGTGTGTGCTGGAGTGGGGAGGAATGAGAGGGAAGGGGGGTGAGAGAAGGAATTGCTAATCTGATGAGTGACCTGTGGCACAGGGCTATGGTGGATTTTGTTTGCTTGAATACTAATGGTTAAATTTAAGTTCCAAATATATGGTCCATCCGAGGCTGATGTTAAGGACAGTGTAACTTTCTGGGATAATCTGAATGATATTATGAATGGGGTGAGTAGTAACTTCAGATTGATTGTGTTTGGTGATTTAAATGGTTGGATAGGTGATAAAAAACGAAAGGTACAACAGGTGTCCTTGGGGTTGAGGGAAAAAATAAGAATGATAATAATGTGATTGATTTCTTTGAGAGAGGTATGTGTGTAATACATTCTTCGGGCACAAAAGTATTCATAAGTGTATGAGATTTGAGGTAGGTAAAAATGGTATCAAAGTGAAAAGTATAACTTATTTTGCGTTGGTGTTGAAGTATGTGATAAATCATTTAGGGGGTTGGGGATATCAGATCATTATATTGTCTTTATGTAAAATTAAGTTAGTGGGGGCATGGATGGAGAGGAAAGTGATAAGGAAGCGGGAAGAATTAAGAATGAGAAGGTAAGTAAACAAGGTTATAAAGAAAAGTATGAGAGCACTTGAAAATAAATCAGTTGAAAGTGAACAAGGTGAAACTGAACAAATCTGTATGCATATGAAAGAAGCCTTTATTGGCAGTGCAAGAAGTATTTGGATGTGCTAAAGTAGGAAGAAAGAATGTCAATATGAGTGATGGAAAAGAGGTGATGCAAGCGGTTAAAAGTAAAAAAGAGGGATGGTTGAATGTGCTAAAAGCAAATGAAGAGATCTCAAAAGGTGTATAGAAATATATAAGGAGAAAAAAAAGGAAGACTAAGTTGCATACGTAGGAGGAGAGGGGGAAAAAAAGGGTAAATGAACAGTTTGGAAGAAAGATGAATGGGGACCTACAAGGAATAGGAAGCTCTTCTGGAAGGAAGTGAGAAAGGTTAAGAAAGAGAATAAGGGGAATCTTCATAGAATAATGAATAAACAGGGATGGCACTTTCGTGACTAATGAAATAAATGTGAGGAGAATGTGGAAATAACACTTCGAAAATCTGCATAACCTTATTAGTACTGAAGAAGTGATAGTGAATGTGTGAAGGTTTTATGGTATTTTGGGAATGAGGTAACAGGTAGAGTGAGAAAGTTGAGGAGTGGTAAATCTGCAGATATATATGGAATTACTGGTGAAATGATCAAGAATATAGGCGAGATTGTGATTACAGGTTATGGAAGTTGTGTAACAAAGCGTTTATGGAGGGTGGAGTTCTGAAGGATTGGAGGAGAGCAGTAATAGTACCCTTATACAAGGGTAAGGGAGATACGGGGAATGGTAGGAACTATAAGAGAATTAATTTATTTAGTGTTGTAGGGAAGATATATGCTAGTATTTAGTTCAAAGAGTGTGTCGAGTGATTGAACGACTGATTGGTGAACTTGTAAGGATGATGTCATTGGCCCATGGTAAAAAATTTTTACATTATGATTGAGATAATGAAAGAATAAACTGTGTTTAGGTTTAATGGACTTGAAACAGGCGTATGACAAAATTAATAGGGAAGTTCTGTGGCTGATGTTAGTGATATATGGTGTTGGTGGTAAGCTTCTGAATGAAGTCAAAAGAATGTACAACAATAGTGAAGTGTGCAAGAATAAATGGAACTGCAAATGAATGGATTAATATTAAAAGTGAAGTAAGGCAGGGGGTGCTACGTTTCCTTGGCTATTTAATTTGTATATGGCTGGGGTGATGAAAGAATTAGACTGGAGAATGAAAGAGAGTGGATGGTGCCCTGCTTATTGTACACTGATTTGATTTTGTGGGCGAATCTGAAGAAAGTTTGAGGTCTTCTACAAATAAAATGCATCAATTTGAAATAAAATGTAAGACTATGTATACGAACTCTACATACATACACACACATCTTTGTACATGGGCTTGATATAGCACACATTAAACAAGTCGAATCAAGTTTTGACTCGAGCGGCCTCAGTTGTGCCAACATGTTGAACGCCATTGTGTTTGACTAAGTAGAGTACCATTTGAGTTCTCTGTGTTAAGTTTCTTATATTTGTGCAGCATAGGGCTGTTGTTAGAGCGTAAGTATGTATTATTAGCTTACTGCCCTTATAAATTTCATTTTTAAAGGCTAAACCCCGTTTTAGGGTTCGGCCCCCATCTCAAATGGGGACCTTACCATTTCTGAATCCTCTTGTATCATCACCATCCTTCGTCATTCTGCATTAGTCATTATGCAATCTCTTTTGCATTATGTGTAATTCTTCTTTTTTATCAGCTGGGAAAACTTCCTGGGGTCCTCAGGCACTTTTGAGCGTATTGAAACTGTTATTCATGCTCTACATCACTGAAAACATATATATGGATATCAATATTATGGTGCTAAGTACATGTTTACTAACTCGGCACCCGGTGCCTGCACCGATACATCCAATGACTCATTTGCTCCGACATAAGAGACTTCTTTTTCCTTCCTTCATCTTTCTCGGCAACGCACTCTGTGCTTTTCTTCTAACTCCTGCTTTAGCACCGGCTCCGACTCCGGCTCATTTGCTCCGTCATATGAGACTTCTTCTTACTACTACTTTTTATTCCTTTCTCCTTCCTCCTCATTCTGTCTTGCACTCTGTGCTTTTCTTCTTTTTCAGCTGAGGCCCCCTTCAAGGGGGACCTGAAACTCATTTTGGGGTTGCGAAACCATCAAATTCGGAATTTATGTCCTTTAAAACATATATAAACACACCTTAATTGCCCTAATATGTGGCTGGAGCTAAAATTCCAGTCTAGCTCCGTCCTCAGCTCCGGCACTTAATGTAAACTCATTACTATATTTCATTCGTTCTCTTTTATTCACTCACAAAATTTCAACCTTCTAAGTCCTTTTCCAGGTTTTGGGGGCTCAGACCCCCTCTCCTCCTTGGACGTGACGGCGTGAAACCTCGAGCCCAGGCAGGCAGCACCTTCATCAATCACAGTGGCCAGTTTGAAGAAACCTTTAAAAACCTAAAATATGTATAAGCACCGCAACACTGGTGCAAAATGCCTTAAGGGCTGCTCCGATTCACTCTGTAATACCAGGAATCGATTCGCAGACCCTCTAAACATAGGGGTAGACACTATGCTCAGGATATTTCCTTGAAAATTAAAAAAAAATTGGCTCGAGGTGTTATAGCGGTGCTCTGCACCGCACTAACACCTCAGCGCATGCTCCGATTCCCTCAAACACCTCGGGAATCAACTTGGCATACCTCAAAACATACTAATCGACACTAAGTTCAGCTCTGTAGCTCGAGAAATAAAAAAGTTGCATAGGTGCACTAGAAAAAGGGGGGTAGGGGTACAATCTAATACTAAACCATGGTAGGAGTGCCTCAATCCCGTTATAAACCACGGCAATCGATTCCCTATACCTTAAAACATAGAGGTAGACACCTATATCAGGTATATTCCGTGTACTAGGATGTGTGTCGTGCTAGAACCAGCTAAGCCAGCTGGCTCGTCTGTGACGTCACTTCTAGCCTGGGTCCCAAATCTGTTGTATACTGTCATTTACTATAAACAGGCCATCTGTGATAGCACAAATTAGCAGTCACTGAGATTCCTACACATAAATTTATCACCCTTTTCAAACAATATTAGCTATGGAGCACAGCCAGAGTTAAGTGGCAAATGAATTTTAATAGTAAAAAGTGTAAGTTTCTTCACCTAGGTTATTCAAATAAAAGATTTAACAATGATATGAATGGGGATTGTTTTGAATCTGTGAACCAAGAAAAAGATTTAGGTGTGATTATAAGCAATAATCTGAAAGTAGCTAATCAGTGTTGGAAGCCAGGAATAAATCTAATAGGATGCTAGGTTATAATAAATCGCAATGTTGTTTACAAAGAAGTTATAGGTAAGTTGTATAATATGCTAGGTCAGTATTAGATTATTGTGCACAAGTTTTAGGCCACTTATTTAAGAAAAAACATAAATATGCTGAAAAGAGTGCAACACAGAGCAACAAAGAGGATTTCTTGATTTGAGGGTAAGAGCTATGAGGAGAGGCTGAAGGAGTTAGGAATGTTCTGTAGAAAGAAGATTTCTTAGAGGGGTTAAAGAGGGACATGATACATGATAAAGAGGTTAAAGAGGGACATGATACCAAGTCTACAAAATATTTACATCTATTGATAATGCTGACCAATAAATTCTTTATAGCAGACCACGGACAGGAGACCACTTGACATGATAAGAAAATTAAAAAGGAATGTAATCTTGATGTAAGAAAACATTTATTCAGTAATAAAGATTAATTTTTGGAATGGTTTACTGCAGGAGGTTATTGAGACTTGAGAGTAACTCACTTGCAACATTTAAATAAGAATTGGATAGGTGTATACATATGGATGGTTTGTGCATCATATAGCATATATTGACTAAGACAAATTGGTGGGTTCTTAGTTATTAAATTAAAACCGTGTTTTAATTGACACTTAAAAGCTTGTAGTATAGTTAGCATGTATCTTAGCTACAGTTTCTGCTTTTGGTAGTAGTCTAGTTGGTATATACTATGCAAGATAATGGCAAACCTTAGGGGACTATGCGAGTTTTGCATGTTGTTACTCTAGCTGACTGGGGCAGTCTCGATAGGCCTATGTGGCTTTTTACTGTCTCTACACTTTTAATTTTTTAAGTCTCTTGTTATTAACTATTATAGTGTATTAAAATAAAATTATATTTATCAACAGATCACAGGACAATAATATTACACCACTGAACTGTAATAACTTTTTAAAAGTTTTGAGCGGTTTCAAAACATTGCTTAATATCTGGAACGTTCGCTATGAGCGGTTTCAAAACATACGTAATATCTGGAATTCGTCGTTCGTCGTACCAAGTAAGCTGACGTCATGACGTTTTTATCCAAATCTCCAATTCTTTTAACTTTTCCCAGAAAGGGTAATTCTACCTTTTTTATATTAATATTTTTGAATAATATAACTAAACAGATTTTACCAATTTATATATTTAGCTTATGATTGTTATTGTGATTTTATTTAACAAATATATATATATATATATATATATTATATATATATATATATATATATATATATATTATATAGTATATATCTATATATATATATTATATATTATATAATATATATATATATATATATATATAGTATATATATTGATGAAAAGTAAGGCCAAAATATTTCACTCTGCTGGGATTGAACTGGGCCCTAGCAGATGAGCCGCGTGAGTGTTTTGACGACTAACAGTGAGGGTAGAACGGATGAGCAGCTTATCTTATCAATATTTATATATTATAATATATATTATATATATATAATATCTATAATATTATATATATATAATATATATATATATAATATATATATTATATATATATATATATTATAATATATTATATATTATATATATATAGGTATTATATAATATATTATATAATATAATATATATATATATATTATATTATATATATATATATATATATATATATAATATATATATTATATATATATAATTATATATATAAGCCTATTCAACTTACTCCTTGGTTTGCCATCTGCAACACATATCCCTTCAACCCTTTTTCAGCGTAGCTTAACATAGGTTTGCTTCTTTTATCTGCATGTCATTATTCCTACTAGAAATCAGAATTGTCGTGAACTCTGTAAATAAACAAAAAATAAAAATAAAAATTTGCATACAACGCAAAATCATTAAAACAAAACAAAAACAAAAGGTTAAGAAAGAGACGTAAGGGGAACCTTCAATGGTAATTCATGACTGATGAAAGGAGCTTGAGGAGCGAAGTATGCTTAAATTTGGCGTAATGAAGAGCGTGACAAGCGACATATGTGTGGTTTGATACCAGGTATGGAATGTGAATTAAATAAATGATTTAATAAATTATATTAACATCAACTTGATTTTTATGAAAAAATCACGATTTTTTTATTTTTTAGGCAAATTTTTTTTCTAAATAATAATTATTCCTATGTTATCACCTGATTAATGATAAAGAATATTTCATCTATATAATAGCCAATTCATCAAATGTAGTTTCAAACTATTTTCAAATTAAAGAAATCATAAAATTTAAAGTATAACTTTATATATAGTATATATATATATATATTTATATATATAATATATATATATATATATAATATAATATATATATATATATATGTAAATAACTTAAACTAAAATAATATTATATTTACTTAACTTATTATTAAATAGGTAATAATTAGGATCATTTACTAATTTTATAAAATAATAATAAAAGGCAATTGTACATAAAAAATCAACAAAATAATTAATTTTTTGATTTTTTTTTAAAAAATCAAAAAAACAACCCCAGCCTGATTAAAACAAATTACTTAATCATATATATTTGCTTCATTTTAACCACTCTATATTATTTTTCATTCAAGATTTACACTCATACCTTTTAAGTATTTGAAATAATAAGAATGAAAAAAATAATTTTACTACATTTTGCTTACAAATTAAATATATCTTTAAACAGGGTTGGCACTGTTAAATCAAATTGATTTTAATCAGTTGTATTAAATCAATTGATTTTTATGAAAAATTCATGTTTTTTTTTATTTGGAATTTCTTTTCTAAATAAGAATTATTCCTAGTTACACTGATTAATGAAAGTATTATTCATCCTCACATAAGCAAATTCAATGCAATGTAGGTTTCAAAATCATTTCAAATAAGAAATAAATGAAAATTAGATAACTGTCAGATATAAATATATATATTATAGGTGATAATATAATAATAGTAATATATATATATAATATAGTATATAATATATATTTTATTACTTATTTATATATATATATAGTATATATATAATTATATGATATAAATTTAAATAACTTAATTAAATCTAAATAATAATTATATTTACTAAACTTGCTATTAATTAGGTAATAATTAGGATTTACTAATTGTATCAAAATAATTAAAAAGGCAATTTATGCCTAAAAAATAAAAATAAAAAAAATCAGTTTTGATTTTTTAAAAAAAAAAATCAAAAAAATCACCAACCCTGGTTTGATGGTGTAAGAAGAAACAGGTGGCTATTCTGGGGAGAACGTTGAAGAATGGTAAATCAGCAGATATTGGTAGAATTAATGGTGAAATGCTCAAGAATGGAGGCGAGATTGATCGACTAAATATTAAATGAGTGCATAAGGTGACTGAGAAGCTGATTGCTGAAGAATAAGGTGCATTTAGAAGTGGAAGAGGATGTTAAGACCAAATTTTTACATTGAAGCAAATGAGTGAGAAAATGAGGGAATAAATTGTATTTAGATTTTATTATGGACTTGTAACAGGCGTGTAACAGGATTAACAGGGAAGCTCTTTGGCAGGTGTTAGTGACATATATAGTGCTGGTGATGGGCTTCTGAATGGAAACAAAAGTATGCATGTCGATAGTGAAGTGTGTAAGAATAATAAATGGAACGGAAAGTGAATGGTTTAATATTAATACTGGAGTGAGGCAGGGATGATTTATGTCTTCATGGCTATTTAATTTGCAAACTGATGGGGTGATGAAAGAATTAAAGGTAGGGCTGACAGAGGAGGGTGTTAAGACTAATATAGAATGGAAGAGAGTGGAGGGTACCCCACTTATTGAACGCCGATGATTTGGCCTTGTGAGGCGAATCTGAAAAAAGTTTAAGTGTTAGTAGAGGGGTTTGGCAGTGTGTGTAAAAGAGCGGGGGCATGTTGAAAGTAAATGTAGATAAGAGTAGAATAATGGTGGTGGGTGAGGAGAGTCCGCGGTGTGAAATAGTGTTGGATGGTGAACAATTGGAACCACCATCTAAGTTTAAATATTTAGGCTGTATGTTGGATGAAAAAAGAAATAATGGTGAGAAGTTATGAATGGTAGGAAGGTGGCTGGTGCAATTAAATCCTTGGTGAATGTAAAGGGACTAAGTTTCGAATGCACTAGAGTTTTGCATGAGGATATGTTTTACCAGTGTTAATGTATAGTAAGAGGTATAGATCTAAGGTGCAGTTTGTTTAGATGGGTAATTTTAGGGGAGTGTTAGATGTGAAAAGAATTGATAAAATGAGGAATGAGTGTGTTTGGGAGCCGAGTGGTGTGAAGAAAGACATAACTAAGAGAATAAACGAGTGTATTAAGATTGCTCAGTCATATGGAAAGGATGGATGACGGGCTGTTAGTAAAGCGATGTAGTGGTGATAGTGCTGGGTATTGGCCTGCTTTGGGACAGAAGAAAAAGTGGATCGAGTCAGTAGTGTGTCTGAAGGAAAGTAATACGAGTTTGGAAAAGGGGAGAAGAAGGATTCATAATAGGAGTGGATGGCGGGGTTTTGTCAGGAGGCCTGGCCCACGGAATGAAACTTCACATTGACGAGATACAACAATGGGAGTCTGTCGCGGTGTTACGAAACCCTAGGGTGTACTATGGCCATAATCTGCTCGCACATAAGGGTATGAGGGGACTTCGGTCATGTTCTTGACCTTGATTATTAATTCCCGTACATTATTGCGCACCCCACCTTACTCTACGGGAATCCAAGGGGAGGATGAAGATATAAAAGAATGTTTTTCAAAACTTACAGCTTTTGTACAAGATGATTTCGCAATTCTGTTGTAATGCTCTGACGCCAGTCTTTTGTATTTTCTGTTGGTTTGGCAGTGATTGGTCCAATATTAATTGGTGGCTGCTGATTAGGCATACTATTCAACCATGATTCACCTACAGACTGAAAAGCATATTAAAAAAATTGTTATTCACAAAAATATTTTCAAGAATTTGGAATTAATAGCTTGTAACATTTAAATTGCGATAGGATAGAAGTAAAATGGCTTCAACAAATCGATTTTTTTGAGAGAGAGAGAGAGAGAGAGAGAGAGAGAAGAGAGAGAGAGAGAGTAGAGATGAGAGAGGAGAGAGGAGAGAGAGACAGAGAGCAGAAGAGAGAGAGAGAGAGAGTCAGAGAGAGTGAGAGAGAGGGAAAGGTGAGAGGAGAGAGAGGAGAGAGAGAGGGGAGGAGGAGAGAGAGAGAGAGAGAGAGGAGAGAGAGAGAGAAGAGAGAGAGGAGGAGAGTAGAGAGGAGAGAGAGAGAGAGAGAGAGAGAGAGAGAAGAGAGGAGAGAGAGAGAGAGAGAAGAGCGCAGAGAGAGAGAGAGAGAGAGACGAGAGAGAGGAGAGAGAGAAGAGAGAGAGAGAGAGAGAGAGAGAGAGAGAGAGAGGAGAAGAGAGAGAGAGAGAGAGAGAGAGAGAGAGAGAGAGAGAGAGAGAGAGAGAGAGAGAGACACACCACAGAGAGAGGGAGAGACATGGTAACATAGAGAAGAGAGAGAGAGGAGAGAGAGAGTGAGCAGAGAGAAGAGAGAGGAGAGAGAGAGCAGAGAGACGAGAGAGAGAGAGAGAGAGAGAGAGAGAGAGAGAGAGAGACTTACCACGGAATTAGGCTGATTCATGGTAACATTAGGAGGTTTGTTTAAAAATGGGGGCTGAGGTCCTAAGCGAGGTCCAGGATTTGAAGGCTGAGCCACATTAATATTTGAAGGGCCAATAATTATACCTTCAGGGCCTTTGGAACGAATAACTTGGCCGATGACTCCACTGGGACCTCTATGTACAGGTCCAGAGGACACAGGGCTACCTAAAGGTATACCTGTAGTGCCTTGACCTTGGGGTCGAACACCTCTTATTATATTATCTGATAGAGTTGGAGAAGATGAAATATTAGAGGACCCCATGCTAACTTGGTTTGGTGCTGAAAGACCGCCAGCTCCCCCTACTCCTACTCCACTTTGAGAAATCTGAGATCCTGATGACATCTGACCACTTGCCATCCCTGAAGTAGGTGGGCCTCCTTGATTTGGACCAACAGAAACTGTACCTACGTTAGGACTTGGGCCTGGTTGTGAGACCGGAGCAACCTGATTAGGAACTCCACCGCTGGAACTTGTTGGAGGTTGTTTATTCTTTTCAGCTTGCTTTAGTGGTTCACATACTGGACAATCTTGCCTAGAACAATTTTTCCAGTGACTTATTATCTGGCGAGATGATGCACAGTGGGGTACCTGACAAGATTTCCCATCTTGACAAGTGGTCATGTGATTCAAAACATTTTTCATAGTCTGACAATGGGGTAGTACACACTGAAAAGAAGAAAAATATACTAATTTAAAATTTAATCTTTATAATTCTGCAATAAATTTTGAAACATTCTAATATATCATTGCTTGTATTAAGATTTTAATAAAAAAAAAAAAATTGTATCTACTTATTGTACACTTAATAGTTAAGTTTATGCCTCCTTTAAATAATATCAAAAAAAATAATAAAATCTCTGAATGTAGATCTTTTTTTTTTTACATTTGGCAGAGACCAAATATTTTTTATAAAATTGAAAATTTGCTATTAACTTTTGGACTCTTCATCCGATTTTTATAAAATTTTCAGAGTAGATAGAATTAAGTGTTACAAAAGCTTTTATTAAGGTATTTTTCTACTACGGAACCAACCATTTGACCTCTCGGCAGATCATTGTGCTAACTAAACAAATTGGGCTTGTTAGTTCAGAGGATCAATGTTTGTGTATATATCAAAAAATTAAAAAATGCCCAAATAAAAGTTGTTTTACTCTTCCAATTCTATCTATACTTTGAGAATTTGATAAAAATCTGATGAACAGTAAAAAATTAGAGCATCTTCCAAATTCGACCCTCTGCCAGATATGAAAAAAAAAAGTTTTTTTCATTTATTTATTTTTATTCTTGCATATTGTTTAAAGGAGTATTGACCCTAAGAGTTTTACTTAGTAACAACATAAATGTAAGATATTTATTTATTTTCAGATAGAGCCACATGAATTGGGACAAGATGTTAAACTTTTAGATAAACAGAAATGTGCTCCGAATTGAGGATTTGTAGCTTATCCAATTATATGTACCTTGAAAATTTCGTATAAATCATGTGAATAGTAAAACTATTAAGGGCAAAATTTTAATTTTGACAATTTTTAGAGTGTAACATAAAGGGATTTATAAACAATATAAGCTTACCTGCTTAATTTCACCATTGGCTTGATTTTCTCTTCGTTGGCATTTGTGTGCATGAAGAAGCAGGACAAGTTGTTGCTGTATTAACTTTCGCTTTTCAGGGTCTGCTGCATTTGGTCTTTGTTGATGCATTACTAACTGGCCAGACTGAGATCCACCTGCTCCTCCAGGTCCTTGAACTCTTGAAACATTACTCCCAGGTACAGGAGGAGGACCATTAGGATTTTGTTGAACATTAGTACCACCTGAATTTTGTACAGGGTTTGAAGGTGGTACAGGTGGTCCAGTTGTACCAGTTGGACCAACAGAAGTCGGTACTGATGTATTAGGAGAATGTCCAATGTTCCCAGGAACTAATGTTGGGCCACCAGGTAACGACTGAGAAACAGACGTTGAACCTTGGTTAACCCTGGGCAGGTTAGAAATAAGATTAATATCTTGGCTGGGATAACGCGGAGGCATTCCAAGACCAATTGGCCTTTGGGTTTGAGTTAGTACTGGAGGTTGGATTCCAGAATGACTTCCATCAATAGACCCTTGAATATTAGTGAAATTGTAGTTCCCAGAAAGTGACTGCTGATTTATTCCTCCAACAGGACCACCCTATAATAAATAATTAAATAAAATAAATAAACAGATAAATAAAATAAATAAACAGATAAATAATATATATATATATATATATATAATATATATATATATTATATATATAATATATATATAATTGATATATATATAATTTATAATATATATATATAATATATATATATATGTGTGTTATGGATGGGTTATGAAAGAATTCGAGGTGGGGATGGCAGGAAATGGTGTTAGAATGATGGAGAATGGAGAGGAGTGGAGGGTGCCCTACCTATTGTATGCGGATGATTTGGTTCTTTGTGGCGAGTCTGAAGAGAGTTTGTGAGGATTGGTGGAGAGATTTGGCAGGGTATGTCAAAAGGAGGGGTTTGAAGTAAACGTAGATAAGAGTAAGGTTATGGTTGTGAGTGAGGACAGTTCCTCAAGTGTGAAGTTATGTTTAGATGATGAGCAGCTGGAGCAAGTGTCTGAGTTTCTAAATATTTAGGGTATGTGTTGGATGAGAAGGGAACGGATGAGGCAGAGTGTAGTAGGAAAGTTGTGAATGGCAGGAAGGTGGCTGGTGCAATTAAATCGTTGTGAATGTAAAAGGGACTAAGCTTTGAGTGCGGTAGAAAGTCCTTACATGAGGGTATGTTTTGTTACCTGTGTTATTGGTATGGTAGTGAGACTATGGTCGGAATAAGAAAGTATAGATCTAAAGTTCAATGTGTTCAAGATGGACAATCTTAGGGGATGCTAGGTGTGAAACGAATTATAAAAGTGACGGAATGAAGTATCTAGAGAGTGGGTGGTGATGAAGAAAGGGGTCAAATGAGAGAAATAATGAAAGTATGTTGAGATGGTTTGGTCATGTGGAAAGCGATGAATGAAAAGTCGGTTGGTTAAGCGGAATGTATACGTGGAGAGTGGGTGTTGGAACCGAACCGGCTGGAGACCGACAGGCCAGAAAGTGATTGAGTCGGTGAACACGAATGTCGAAGGAGAGAAATGTGAGTTTGGGGCAGAGGCGAGAATAAAGGTGCAATGATAGGAGAGAATGGCGGGTTTGCATGGGGGCATGGTTGGCCCACCAGGGCCAGGGGATGAACCCTTACATTGCGATTTACCAGTTGAGGTCCGTCCGCGGATCCTATGATTCGCCTCTACGGTGGATTTTCTGTCTGTGAGCGAGCTCTCACTAATTAATGGTGACAGAGGGGCGGTAATGGCTGGCTTTCTTTTCAGACTTTGTCATGTTCTCCGACGCTTTTCTTTTCCCGATGCTTGTACAGCACCTACCCCAATCTTGGGGCAAAGAGGAAGGGTGAATAATAGAAAGAAAATATTATATATATAATATAATATATATATATTATATATATATATATATTATATTATCTAATTATTAATTTATTTATTTATATTTTTATTATATTTTATTTATATTATATATATATATATATATTATATATATATATTCTATAAAACTTAAATCCTAAACCTACTTCATACATGTGTCATTTAACAGTAAATTTATAAAAATGAGGCTATCTTAGAATATATTTATAATGAACGATTATACCAAATCTTACAGAACAGAAAGTTTGAAATGTTGGTTTTACCAGTCTTTTAAATATTACGACTAAAAAATAAATACTGTCAGATGCCAGATAATAAAAAAAGATAAAATGCCACAGTTTTAAAATAATTGTATAAAAATGCATAATAAAGATGCTAAAGAATGTAATAATTAATTGCCTCCTAAAAATGCTTTTGTTTAATTTTCTTATAATTAAACATAATGATGAGTCTAATAAAATAACTATATTAAAGGTACTAAAAGGATAGACAAAAACTGTGTTACTTCTGTGGTATTGCAATATCTGGATAATGTGACGCATAGCCACCCCAAGAGGTTTGGAGCAGCTGTTCTTCAAAATTCTTCCAAAATATTTAACTATATGGTTATATACCCTTAATAAATTTATTCAAGAACTTAACTGCGAAAAAGATTGGTAAAATAATTAATTAAACTTGAGAGCTTAATCTTTAGACTCCTTTTCAATCCACTCTCAAAGTATAAAAAGCTTAAAATAGGATTGAAAATTCTAAGAAATTAAAAATCCCCTAATAGTTAATTACCAACATATTCGCTTTAATTTAAATAGCAAAATCAACACTCAATATTACAACAGAACATTTAAATATCTGTCATTTGGAAAATAAATCCCTTTAAAGCTGCTAGAAGCGAAAGAAAATAAATAAATGATTCAGCAAAATGTAAATTGATTTTTTTTTTTGGTGGGGGGTATTTTTCTCTAAAATAAAACTTTATATTACTTCCAGAGCATTATAAAAATTCAAAAGCAACGAAAAATTTTCAAGAGAATTCTATTTAAAATGAGGTTGGTGCGACATTTCTCAGTCAAAAATATCTAACTTAAATTTAAGGTATCACTAAAGCAGTGCCACTTTAAATTGAATAAATATAAATTAAGACAGAACCAAAAGTCTGAAAAATTTTGTATTACAGGCTGGTTGGTCTATATTATACTATTGTCCTCATTTCATTGAAAATTATAAGAAAAGTGGTACTGATTTAAGTGACTTTAAATCAAATTTACATATATATCATATGACATTTAATTTTATTAATTCTTTTATAAATTTCATCTAGCAAGATACTGAAAGAGAAATGAGTACAATTATTATTATTATTATTAATTTATTAAAATAATTTTTGCACTAACCTGAAGTCTAGGTCCCAACTGATTCAGACTGAGAGTGTGCCGGGGTCCAAGACTTTGCGGGCCAGAATTCATTCCTTGAGAATTCTGAGTTCTTAATGAGGAAGGTACCATAGGTCTATTCATATTTGTTAAAGGCCCATTAGACATATCACTCATCTGCTGTCCCATTGGGCCAACAATATTATTCATATTTATTGAAGACATTATTCCTTGTGACTTATTTAGAGAGCCACCTGCGTTTATAGAGTTCATGCTCGATATAACAGTCATTCCTGGGGTCATACTTCCACCAGACATACTTCCACCAGGTAATCCAGAGCTGTTTCCTATACTTGTTAAACCCAAGCTTGTATTGGTTAGTGTGTTTACCTGACTCATTGATGAGGGGAGTGAATTTGATAATGCAATTGTTCCAGATCCTGTAGAGCTTGCCTGGCTACTGGTCATATTTGGATTCATAGAATCAGACATATTTAATGATGATATGGATATCTGTACATTTGATTTATTCATAACAGAATTTACAGATTGTAAAGGAGACTGTTTTGAATTGTTAACTACATTAATCATCATATTGCTTTGGCTTGTCATACTATGGGATACTTGAGACATCGGAGAAGATAGTGCTGAAGGGGTTCCTTTGGACTGCAACAAATGAGATAGTGGAGTCTGTTGCCTATCAGATGGGTTTCCTCCAGGTCCAGAGTTTTCAAGCATACCATTTATATTTGAGGATGTATTTGATGAACAAGTGCTTGCACTATTACTATTTTCTGGCCAAGGACCCATTAGATCATCAGGAAGCTCATTTGCTAGAATTGTTGCAAGTTCATCCGTAACTAAAGGGGAAAAAAAAAAAAAAAAATTATATATATATATATTAATATATAATTTATATATTTATATATATATATATATTATATACTGTAGAATATATTATATATAGAATATGTAGTATTATATATATTATATATAGTATATATTATATATATATATTATATATATATATATATATATATATGCAATGAAGGCTTTAAATTTGGTCAGAGGCTATACAATACAGTTAAAAATATTTCCTCCAGCTACAGGCTGGGGTTGGAGGGGGCAATGTGGCATGGGTGTTGGGGTGTTTGAGTTTTGGTGAAGAATTATGTGCCTATCATGTACAGGCGAATCTATGGGTAGTATTTTGGTTTCTTCATGCAGGTGTTGGTGTGGTGTAGTTGATGTACATTCTGTTATGGTTCTTAGTTCTTTATTTTGTGTTGTTTTTAGTCAGTAGTGGGTGTAAAGTTGGAGAGGCGTAGTTTAGAGTAGGATGAATGTATTGTTTGTATATGGTGGTAGATGTCTGTTTGGTGTTTGTGAAATCTGTGCTGACAATGGTTCGTAATATGTTCAGTTTCTTGTTTCCAGATGAAATATGTTGTCTGTGTTTTGTAAAGGTGAGATGAGTGCCAAGTGTTACTTCGAGGATTTTGGGAGCTTTGTTGAAGGGTATGGCAATGTTAAGTAGACTTGTAGGGAGGAGGAGGGGGGGGGGGGAGGTGTGGTGCCAAGTCAGCAGTTGGTGGTGATTAAGGTGATTGATGATTTTTTTGGTGAGGCGGACATTTTCTGTTAGCCATGTTTGGAGTTGATTGATCTATTGTTGTGTCAGGTTTGTGGCAGTATTTAGGTTCTGGTGTGAAGTGGCTATGGTAATGTCAGCTGTGTAGGTTGTTATGGTGGTGTGGTTGTAGGAGAATGGCTGTGAATAGGTTAAATAGTGTGTGTGATAGGATTGTGCCTTAGGGTACTCCGTTATTGATGTTTACTGTTCTGGATTTTGTGTTGTTTGTTTGTATTTGTGCTGTTCTTCCTGATATTAAATTGGAAACCCAATTCTTTATTTTAGTGGTGGTAAGATTGTTATTTTGTGGATCAAGTTATGTTTAGGTACTGAATCAAAGGCTTTTTTGATGTTGATTCCTATGATTATTGTTTTGTGAGTGGGTTTTGAGTTTAGGCCATTGATTGTAGGTTGAATGATGTTTATGAGTGCGATTGTGGTTGAATGGTTTTGTTTGTTGAGAAGAATATTTCATAAGGAAGTAACAGCATTGAAGGAAGAAAGAAAAGAAACAGAAGGGGAATGGTGGAATAGACCACCTAAAGAGGATAGATACAAGGAAGAAAAAACCCTATGAGGTTTGGTAAAGTAACAAGGTTTGTAATATGAGGATCAGAATATCATTATGCATAAGCATGCCTAAAGAAAGTAAGAAAAATGAAGAAGACTTTATATGGGGAGAGATGATAACTAGGCCGGATAATGATTGAGTTAAGTAGTGCAGAGAAAAGGATATGAATAACAGTCAAGAGAAAAAAGAAGGAAGTTATGTATCTGGAGAAAGTATATGAAACCATTAAAAGTATAGATATAACATGCGGCCATGCCAAAGGAAAATATAAATCATTAATTAAACTGAAGTAAATTAAGGAGATATACTATAATAGATAGGTAGGGAAACCATGGAAAGATGAAAGTGTGATAATGGGAAATAAAAGTAATTTTTGTGTCAATACTCTAGAAAATAAAATACTAGACATGGGTGGAAAAACAAAACACGATATTAAGATTAAGCTCATAAAAAGATCAAAAAAGGAAAATGTTGATTTGAGTTTTTGGCAGGAAAACTGGATACAATACGCGACCACGAAGGAGGAAGCAGAACACCTGATGGCAAAAACTCAATATAATTGAGCATAGGATAGTGGCGGGTCTCATATAGCAAACTTTAGCAGTACAAATATAAATAATGTATCAAGCCGAAGGGACTGACAAGAAATGGAGAAAGATTGGAAAAACAGATTTTTGTCGACCAGATCTGTAATCAGGTACATATTGACTAAAATAATCCACCAAAACCCAGTTGTAGGGCTTTGGCAACATGTCTTCACTGTAGAAAAAACGCTATGTAGTAGGCCATTGGGAACTTTGAGAATGAGGAGTAATTGGAAGGTTGGGGCAAATTAATTTCTCGATAATCCTGGCGGTGGGAGATAGTGCGTGGCTACGTCCACTACGTAAAGAGAGCACTGGAGTATGAAATAGACATTAGCAGAATTCGGCAGTGGATTATGCCAGAGAAAACATATGGAAGACAGTAGATGGGTTATAGGAAATTCTTTGGAGACAGCACCGTGATGGAGAAGTTAAGTTCGTCGTTGGGAAACCGCAACGGGAAAAAAAAAATTTTGGAATTTTCAAATTAAGAGGAGGTAAAAGTTTTGGTGGAGATTTAAAATAAGGCTGTTGAGTACTCCAGCTGAGAGCCCTTGGAGCAATGGGATTTGTGAAAAAATGGTGGCTCTTATTAAAGATTCATGAGAAAACTAAAAGAGGAAGGAGTTACAAATTAAGTGTTTAAATTGGTCATTAGCTGCCAAAAATAGTTAAATGATGAAAGGTGGATTTGCCCCAAACCAATTATTATTTGGAAGGAATATAGGTATTCCTACTGTGATAAACAATAACAGACCATAAAGCTTAGAAAAGAAGAAACAAAGAAAGGATGTTGAAAGAGAATTTGATAGCCATGAATAAGGCTAGAGAGATTCACATAAAACAAGCCAGCAAAAAAATGAGAAGGGCCTAATAGAAAATGTGAGATATTATAAAGTGGAAGTAGTAGTAATTCCAGAGGAAGTTTATTATAAAAGGGAGAATGAGAAAGAATGGAGAGGTAGAGCAAGAATCATTGGAATAGAGGGCAAAATCGTAGCGTTGAAACATGAAGGCTCTCTTTGAGAGGTAAATAGAATACATATTACAAGAATTAGAAGAAAACCAGAAGAGAAAAAAAATGAGAAAGAAGAAAAAAAGATATGAAGAGTTGGAAGAATCTGAAGAGGTGAGGAGACAATTTTAATCAAAATAATGAAAAAGATGAATTAGAGAGAGAAGTTCAGGTAGAAGAGAGCATACTGATTATAAAGGGAGGTGAGAGGTACAGAGCAAACAAAAAAGAAGCCCAAGAGGAAATGATGAGGTAAAAATAATTGGAAGAGCAGGAAAAACTACAAGCAAGATTTGGAATAATTGTTACAATGTGTAGAATTTATGAACAGGACAAAAAATGTGGATTGATTTTAAGGAATGGAAAAACATTACACATATACCTGATGAGGAGGAGGTATTTTTTGCTAATTTTGAAGGAAAAAAGGTATTAGAAGCTAAAAGGAGTTGGAAAGCCGAGTTGAAAATGAGGTGTATTAGGCCTAAATAAAGGAAGCCGGAAAGTATTAACCACTGAATGGACAGTGAAAGAAAAAATGAAAGTAGGAAAAAGCATTTGTAAGGCAAGATTAATGGTGAGAGGTGTCAAAGAAAAAGATGGAGAATATCCACAGATGCACCCACATGTGCTATTGAAGCTTTAAATTAAGTATAGGACTATCAAAAAGAAATGGTAGGAAATGTAAAACAATGGATATTAAGATAAGACAGGATATCTATGTACAAGGAGATAAACTTTAAATAACAGTTTGTATATCATTCTGAAAGCTGAAAGAACAGACAAAATATGGAAGTTAAAGAATGCAGTTTATGGATTAAATGCTGCTGCTAAGGTTTGGTATAATAAAGTGTTAAAAACCATGAAAGAAGTAGGAGGAGAGAAATGCTCATTAGATCTAACAATATTTAGTTGGAAGAGAAATAATGAACTAATAGGAGTA
>JABUQX010065225.1:0-25000 GCA_015478945.1 Trachelipus rathkii
TATCAGTCGTATCAAAATTAAATGTGGCAGATCACGCTGAAGAGCCCAGTGATAATGAGCTTTGACAGTAGTCAGCACAGGTAGATCAGTACTCATGTAGTGCTGGGGTCTGGGAGTGGGGGGATAGTGATTAGTGTGATCAACAGTTGCTATTCCCGGAAAGCAGGTTCAGCACTTTCTGGAAAGTCAGGGGAGAATGATTGTCAGGTTAAAGTAGGGAAACGTTTTAAGATAATGCTGAAAGTCATGGAAATTCCAAAAAAGTCAGGGGAATTTTAAAATTTCAAAACATATGAAGATGATCCATGACACGTTGCATTTATTTTTGAATATTTTTTTTCCTTAATGTTTATTGTGGAATAACAGATGTATTTGGATAAGTGGAATGATCAAGGATAGGTGAATGAAATAGATGTCCATAAATCTACTTCTATCATGTTTCTTTTTATTTTTAGTTATATTAACTACTATTCTTGCCTATGTCTGTGTAGAGGTTTTCCAAGTTCACCCTTCGATTTGAAGGGATTGTATCTGGATGTGTTTTTTTGACTCTATGAATTATGCTTAATTGTTTATTATCCTTTTTTCTTTTAGGGATTTATACCTTTTAGGTGTTTTTTTTTTAGGTTTGATGAAGTGATTTTGGATTTTTGTGCAGTTGAAGTATTTATTATTTATTTTAAATGACTTATTTATTAATATTTAACGACCAGTGGTTTGGACGTCAAACTGAACAGTTTATCAGGTGGTTGGGTAGGCCTGATAGTTTCCAGGATACTGTAAAGGTATGTAAAAAGAATTTTATCTATTAACAGGCACCAAGCCAAAGTTTCAACACATTCAAGAGGAAAAACTCATTTGAATTTAATCAAAATCAGCAGGACCCATCATTGAAAACTTTTTCGTTACATGTTCTAATATGTTCTAATATACAAATATTAGTGAAAGTGTGTCACTGAAACTTATGGCCATTCCATCAACTATCAAATCATCATTACAGATTGTAAATGACCCTGGAAGTGTCTTATTATCAAACCAACCAGTTTCCCATCTAGTTTTCATTTTTTATGCATTAAAAGATGATGTTACAAGATCTGAAATACTATGGGCATTAAAGGTGGTGGATTATAAAATGTCTTTAACTTGTGTGCAGATATACGGGAAACATTTAAATTAATGTTTCCAGATAGTGAGGTAGCTTAACTTTTAAAATGGGGCGATGAAATGTAAATATGTGATTAACCCTGGACTTGCTCCCTATTTTTCTAGAAACCAAAAGCACAATACACTCTACTTGCAGTGAAGTCATTATAACCTTGAATTAAATTCAAATATTTTGGATGGTGATTGTCTTTCTAAGAGTTGATTAGTTTTTTTTCTCTATAGTACCTGGGATCAATGTTTGTGGAATTGTGGCAAATTATTAAATTGGGACTGATATTTTCGCATGCAAAATGCGCACAGTGGGAAGGAGGGTTTTTCTATAATTAAGCAATTTTAGTGGAGAATCTGAAAGAAATAGTCTGATTTTCTCAAAGAACAGTGCATAATGCTATAAGATCTCATGAAAGTATTCATAAAGTTTCTATCATTCAAAAATGTTGACAAATGTAAGAGCTGCCCATGGGAGAAATAGAAAAACATCTCAAAGAGGTCCAAAACAGAACAAAAAGAAGAGATAAAAGGTTGAAAAGAAATTTATCCATACAGACTATAAAACTTGAAGGCAGAGAAATTTGTTCACACTGAAAAGCTTTTGGACAGAAGAACGCTATAAAATCAAAAATTCAGATGCTTGAGAAGAAAGTTAACCTAAATCTCCAAATTTAGAACTTTTGTGATCACAGGTGGACGTTTATTCATTCATAGGCTATTAATTAAGCTTTTTAATTTATTTTCTTTTTTGGTATAGAATAAAATGTTTCACTTTTGGAGAAAAAAAAAGGAGTGTGTTGCGCGGCTATGGGAAGGTAATAGGCTGATTACTAAAAAAAAATATATTTTTTAAAATTCCATCCATGATGATGAACAATATCAAAAAGTAAATTTTTAAATAATTTAATGTAATGAGCTGAGAATAGGCTGGCAATAAGATATAGAATATTTTTACGCCAACAATAACGACACAGCCTGGTCAGGGAAAATTTGCGGATTTAGTCAGGAAAAGTCAGGGAATTCAAATTCAAAATTTCAGTGTGAACCCTGCAAAGCCAAATATTTAATTTAGTCATTCATTCACTCCTTCCTTTACAATCTTGTATAATTTTAATTTCTCAATATTTTTATTATTTCATTTGGCCTCCATCAAGTCATTTTGAGTTTTTTGTCATTCAGACTCATTCTATATTAAATATATAAACATTAACTTTAAACAGTAATTATAAATATGCGACAGGCTATTTTAATACATAGTAAAAAATGTAAATACAAGCATACAACAGCAGTCTGCAGGTTAACTTACTGTAAATTGTAACGAAAAAATTGATAAAATATAATAGAACGGTAGTTCTGCTATTTTATAATCATAATGGAATTTTGAACTTTTATAACTAAATTAATTTGAAAATGAAAATACTCAAGTGAAATATCATATTGCCTCTTTAATATTTTTAAAAATAATTTAATGAAAAAAACGAAAAAAACTGAAAAAAACGAAAAAAACATGTTTTTTTTCTTGAAAAACGGTTTTTCCCCAACCCTATATGTCAGTAAGTAAGATTTAGATATGACTCATTTAAGTAACTATTGTATTAAAACTAGGGTTGTGAAAAAAACAGTTTTTTTTAATTTGTTTTTTTTTTAAAAAAAAACACGTTTTTTTTTTTAAAACAATGTTTTTTTTTTTGCTTCCTATTAAAACATATCCTCTTTTTATGTATATAAAAGATGTTTTAAAATTATTACAGTAGTACCAATACCCCTTCTAGGCCTAAATATTGACTATTATTACAGATATATATATACAAAGTGTATATATATATATATATATATATATATATATATATATATATATATATATCTATATATTATATATATATTTATAATATATATATATATATAGTTATATATATATTATTAATATTATATATATATGATCAAAAAAAGGATGGTATAACAGGTGTTTTCGGGTGTCAGGAGAGATGAGAATGGTAGAAGGTGCATCTGATTTTGTGAGGAGAAGAGGTATGTGTGTAATAATACTTTCTTTAACACAAGATAATCCATAAGTATACTAGAGTATGTGTAGGTAGAGATGGTATGAAGATGAAAAGTAATGATTGATTTGTGTTGGTGAAGAAAAGGAGATGTCTTGATATGTATCTGATGTCTAAATCAGTGAGGGGTTTTAGGGATGGGATTTCAGATCATTATGTTGTTGTATGTAAAATTAAGTTAGTGGGGATTGGATGGAGAGGAAAGTGATACGGCAGAGTGGGTAAAATTAAGAGTGAGAAGTTTTAAGTGTAAGCAAGGTAATAAGGATAAGTAATTAAGAACGCTTGCCAAGTAAATCAGTTGAATGTGACAATTGAAACTGATAAATCTGGAAGCAACTGAAGGAAGCGAATTGGTTAGCAGTGCAAAAAGAAAAGTTATGTATACTGGGTGTGCTAAAGTAGGCAGTAAGAATGATAACAGTGAGTGGTGAATGAAGAGGTGATGCAAGCGGTTAAAAGTAAAACGAGGGTGGTTGATGTACTAAAAGCCAATGATGACAGTTTTTTCAAAGAAAGCGCTTGGAATTTATAAGGGGAAACAGGGATGCTAAAGTAATGCATACGAAGAAGAAAAAAGAGGTAATGAATACAGTTTTTAGATGAAATTACTAGGCAAATGATCAAGGGAATAGGAAGCTCTTCTGGAAAGGAAGCGCGAAAGGTTAACAATGAGAATAAGGGGAATCTGCTTAGAATAATGAAGTAGGCGATGGTGTTTTTGTAAATTGATGAAATGGATGCAGTGAGTGTGGAAAAGAAACTTTGAAATCTGGTATATATTGGCAGTATGATTGTGATAATGACTGTGTGTGGGTTTGATGGGAATAAGAAGAATAAGGTATTTTGGGGATGAGGTTATTAGCAAGAGGAAAAGGGAAATTGGGGTAGATTTGTGAGAAAGTGAAGAAATGGTAAATGCTGCAGGTATAAAGATGTAAATTACTGGTGGCAATATGATCAAGAAAGGAAGCAAGATGGTGATTGATTGATCTTGAAGTTGTGTAATAAGCGGTTTATGGAGGTATAGTTTCGAAGGGATTGGCGGAGAGCAGTAATAGTACCTTTATATAAGGGTGGGAGATAAAGGGAATGTACAAATATAGGGTATTTAGTTCTATTGAGTGTTGTGGGGATATATGCTGGTGTTTTGGTCAAAAGAGTGCGCAGAGTGACTGAATGAGGACTGATTGGTGAAGAACAGGTGGTTTAGGGGTAGTAGAGGATGTGTGGAACAAATCTTTACATTGAGAAATTGATAGAGAAAATTAGAGAGAGGATAGAATAAAATTGTATTTAGGTTTTAATGGATTTGCAACAGGGATAGATAGGGTTAATCGGGAAGGTCTATGGCATTTGTGTTAGTGATAGGCTTATGAATGGAATCAAAGTATGAATGATGATAGTGAGGTGTGTGTAAGATAATGGTGTAAAAGTGAGTTGGTTTAAAGTATTAATAGCGGACGTGAGGCAGGGTTTGTGTTTATGTTCCCTTCGGTTTATTCAATTTGTTTATGGATGGGGTTAATGAAAGAATTGAAGGTGGGCGTGACAGGAAATGGTGTTGGATGATGGAGATGAATGGAGGGTGCCTACCTATTATACGTAATGAATGATTTGTTTTGTGTGGCGAATCTGAAGAGGTTTGAGAGGATTGGTAGAGAGATTTGGCAGGGTGTGTAAAAGGAGGGGTTTTGAAAATAAACGTAGATAAGAGTAAGTTTATGGTTTGTGAGTGAGGACGTCCTCCAGTGTGAGTTATGTTTCGATGGTGCAGCGCTGGAACACTAGTGTCTTTTTGAGTTTAATATTTAGGGTTTGTTGATGAAAAGGGAACCGGATGATGCAGAGTTTAGTAAGGAAAAGTTGTAAATGGCAAGAAGGTGGCTTTCGCAATTTAAATCGATTGGTGAAAGTGTATGGGACTGAAGTCTTTTAGTGCGCTAGGGTCTTACATGGGTATGCTTGTTACCTGTGTTATTGTTAGTAGTGAGACTATGGTCTGGAATAGCAAGTATAGATCTTAAAGTTTCATGTGTTCAGATGGAAATCTTAGGGGCATACTAGGTGTGAGGAAGAATTGATAAAATGGGATGAACATATTAGAGACTTGTGTGGTGTGAAGAAAGGGGTAAACGAGAGAATAAATGAAGTATGTTGAGATGGTTTGGGTATGTGGAAAGGATGGATGAAGTCGGTTTTTAAGCAGATGTCTAGTGGCGAGTGTGTTGAAGACCGCCGGGCCTGGGAGAATTGAAGAAAAAGTGGATTGAGTCAGTAAACGAATGTTGAAGGAGAGAATTTGAATTTGGCAGAGGCGAGAATAAGGTGCATAATAGAGAGAATGGCGGGATTTTGTGAGGGGTTAATGTTGTGGCCCACCTGGGGACAAGGGATGAACCTTTACACTGATGATTTTACCATAGTCGAGGGGTCCCGTAGCATCCTGTGGAAGCTATGGGTGGCTTTATTGACTGCGAGGAGTTCTTACTAATTAATGGAACAGAGGCGGGGGGGTAAGGCTGGGCTTTCTTTTTCCGACTTTCGTCATGCTCTTCTACTGCTTTTCTTCTTCTGATGCTTGTTACGCAGCTTTACCACCAGTCTTGGGGAGAAAAGGGTAGATAAAGAATATAATATATAATATATATTATATATATTTATTATATATATAATATATATATATATATTATATAATATTTACATTATATATTTCTCTTTTCAAGTATATATCTAAAAGAATTTATAATCATAATAATCAATAATCGATCATGTGAAATGTATAATTATATGCACTAATAAAACTTTATTAAACACTAAACTCTACTTTATATACTGTATACCTCTTTTAAACATATTGTTTTACCTGTATTTTAATGCTAAATACCGTTAAACAGACTTGATATATAAAAGAAGAAGAATATATGTTAAAAAATAAAAAAAAGTGAATAATTGGCTATTTATATTTTTTTTAAAAATAACGTGTTTTTTTTTTAAAAAAAACGAACAGTTTTTTTTTAATCCCAACCCTAATTAAAACAACTTTTAATTTACAAAAATGTAGTCAAAAATTCTTTGAAGTTCTTCTTTAATGATTATCATTACATTCTCTACATATAGCGTGGGGAGCGGTGACTTGGACCACTTTAGGACCCTTTTTTTTCTTCTGAATTCAAGGCCAATAGTAAGAAAAGCAACAAAAAAATAATAATGTAATTCTAAATAATAATTTTTTATTTAAAAGTTTTAAATAAAGCTCATTCAGCCTGACCTTGGAGGGGTGAAACGGACCATTGAGGGGTGAATCGGACCATCTGTTTAAACTTCTTCTTTTACGTATAAATTCAATTTTTATATTTTAATTTTACTTAATATAAGTAACTGAAAAGGGGTATTAATTAGTAATAAGTAATAAAAATGCTGAATAATGATACATAAAATAAGAATAAAAATAAGGTGGTCGGATTCACCCCTCTCCAAAATTGACACTTTTTTGTGAATTCGTATTTTTTATATAAATTCATTTTTTTTATTTTTAATTTTTTACTTAATATAAGTAAATTTTATTAATATTAAATTATTTATGTAATAAATAGTTTATACATAAAATACGAAAAACAATGGTGGTCCAATTCACCCCATCATCAATTTTTACGGTGGTGGTGAATTGGCAACCAAGTTAGGCCCGTGATTTAGCCACTAGTACTGTTTGAACAAAAATTTTATTTCAGTTTAAAAGTAACATCTCGAGTGTTCACTGACAAAATAAATTAAAAATCCATCAAAATTTTTTCATTTTATAACAAAGTTAAAAAAACATCATTTTTCAACGTGAAATTCTTCTTGAAGGCCAATTTTCATACCTAATTTATTTATTATCTTAATATTTTTGGAATTTAATAAAATTTGATCATTGATCTCTAAATAACTTGTAGTATATTGCGTGGCTATTACATGAGCAAAAAAAAATTTTTTTTTTTTATTTAGAGTGGACCAAATCACCCCTCTAAAAAAAGTGGGCCCGGTGACCCCGCCCGAGGCTCTATACGTATATATACCTATTAGAGGTGTACAGAATCTCCGGCCAGAATTTGACATTTTTTTTCCGGTTCCGGCCGGAACCGGGAATTACTAATCTACTTGATATTAAAAATTTGCTGGAAGGGGTTTTATTTTACATAACCATAGCACATCTTTTAACAAATATAATAGTAGCCTTGTGTAGCATTTATACACAGTGTTTTACATACCTACAGTATTTTGAAATACGTCTTACTTAAATATCTCACATATTAGCAAAAATTCTTTTACCTCCAAACCAGAATTAAATCCTAAATTATTATTATTATAATATATACTAACTAATATATATATTATTATATATATATATATATATTATTATAATATATAATATATAATTAATATTAATTATATATTTATATATATTTATATATATTATAGCTATATATATACCGTCTATATTATATATATTAATATATATATAATATTAGATATATATATATATAATTATATAATATATATATATATATATATATATATTATATTATATTTATATATATTTAGTATATATATATATATATATTGCAATGGAATACATAGTCCAATTTTTCAAACTGGCTCGTAATTCAGTGAGTAGTTAACGAAATAAATGACTCGTTTGAATATTTAGCTATCCATATATCTGTAGTAAATGATATCTGATCAGCCTTAGATAACTTTTTGAATACTGCTGATCTCGATTTACTGTATAGAACTTGGTAAATCATCTCTCTACAAAAAAATATTTTTACTAGAAACAGGATATTTTGGTTGAAGATGGGCAACAAGTACTATGAATCCCTGCTCTTCAGTGATTGTGAATAGCTGGTTACTCAATGCAATAAAAAGTTTTATTTTCTGAAGAATTGCCTTTGATTTGGGGTCATTAATATGGCAAATTTTTTTTGGGGAAGAAATTTTTCTCAAGACTCACTTGTTTCACGGTGTGGTAGTCCAGATTAATGATCTGCACCACCCAAACTAATTAATGTATGTATCGTATAGTGTTACTAATATGAATTACTAACACAAAAAGCTGAACATTGCGTTGTGTCAAACTAAAAAAATTTCTTTTTTCTATTTCTAAAATGTTTAATACATTGCTTGTGATCATCAAAATCCAAAATGGTTAAGTACCCACTCGTAATTCATAAGCTTCGTATTAATAATCAAACTCAAATCTGGAATCCTCAAATAAATTCGAAGACAATTCCGAAAACCAAACTCTAATGCTATCTTGGTGATTTATTTAATTCCCATAAAATTCAAATCAAATTAAAAGTTTAATAAAATAAAAACACTTTTTACGATTTATTTTATTTACACTCAATCAGTAATGCAAGTTTAAAATCTTATTCGAGAACTAGCATCTCCAATAAATACTAAAATAGTAAAAACAATGTACAAAAACTTTCCTTCCTTGTAACTAATTCTTGCTGGATTCGTACTTCAAAGTTAATCAACATAAATGTTCTCAAAGCATCAAATCAAAATTCCTTTACAAAACGTAACAATAACCAATTCCAACTAACTATTTATCTGTGCTATTATAATTCTAATCTCAAAACTAAAATATCAATGTAATCAAATCAGACAAATACAATTAAATAACTCGACAGTTTCAAACCTACTCTGAATAATGACAGTGATCTGTCCGTCCAACTAGCAAATATCTAAAATGTTTTAAACCAAAGAAGTTACAAAGCGCCAGTTGTTTTACAGCTTATAGTCAATATTGCATTGTACTACCAAATTTATGATACTATTTAAGTAACTGAAAAATTTCAAGTAACTTTTCAAATCAACTGAAAAATATTCAAGTACTAGTTTCAAATAACTGCAAAATATTCAAGTATTAATTTCAAGTAACTGAAAAATATTCAAGTACTAGTTTCAAATAAACTGAGAGCATTTTTTTAAGTCCAGCATTTGATTTTTCAGTACTAATTTAATAACGAAAATATTTCAAGGTAACTAATTTCAAATAACTGAAAAGTAAATAGGCCTTTCAAAATACTGAAAATTTCACATAATAATTTCAAATAATGAAAATATTCAGTAGTGTCAAGCGCTTCATAATAAAATATTCAAGTATTAATTTCAAGTAAACTGCAAAATATTCAAGTACTAGTTTCAGATAACTAACAAATGTTCTAAATAAACTGTCCTCATTTAATTAACAATCACAGAAGTAAACTAGTTCCATATAACTGAAAAATATTTAAAGTAAACTAGTTTCATATGGCTGACAAATATTTAAAGTAAACTAGTTTCATATAACTGACAAATATTTAAAGTAAACTAGTTTCATGTAACTGAAAAATATTTGAAGTAAACTAGTTTCATATGGCTGACAAATATTTAAAGTAAACTAGTTTCATATAACTGACAAATATTTAAAGTAAACTAGTTTCATATGGCTGACAAATATTTAAAGTAAACTAGTTTCATATATCTGACAAGTATTTTAAGTAAACTAGTTTCAGATGACTGACAAATATTTAAAGTAAACTAATACCAATACTTCCAAACTGTACCCATATATATATCCAACTGTCGATTTAATATACAAGGCCAACGCACAATTTTAACTGTCTGATGACACTTAAAAGGCTAAGGCACAATTTTATAACTATCTTGATGCAGATTTTATTACCAGATAATATCCATATACTAGGCTAAAGCACAATGTTGACAAGGCTATAGCACAATAACACAATACACTAAAAGTTTATATTACCTGTCTTACGACAATTGAAGTTCCTTCCTCTATTTAAATAATCCTAACAATTTAATTATAAGTTTGCCAACATAATAAATATTTACAATTTGAGCACAAAAACTTTACAAAATCTAAATATTCAAAGCTGATCTTATCAAACGGCAATTGTCAAGCCACAAAAGCTAACTAAACAAACGAATATTTACAAACACGGAACTAAACACAGAGATAGTCTTATCGGTTCAGATGCTAATTGTCAAGTGAGCACTTCATCGCTCCCTCCTCACGATATCGATTTTCTGTTCGTGATGTCAGACCACTGTTGCCAGAATTTCGTAATAATTATTTTATCCAGAACATTCTTATTCCTTTTAAGATTCGATCATTATTTATTGGCGAAATCTGACAAAGTTTAGATTAAATATATATAACATTTTAATATTTTATACTTCGTTAAAATATCTTTTTGAACACGCGTATTTTCATAGAATTTCGGCTTACTTTTTATTTTTCATACTTCAATCATACTTGCATTAGCTACTTTTACTTTTCAATGTTTTCTCGCGTGGTGGCACACTAAATACACACCACAACAACGATACACAACACACACCAACATATATATATATATATTATATATATTATATATCTATATATATTATATATATATATTAATATATATATATATAATATATATATATATATATATATATATTATTTATATATATATATATATTCTTATTTTATATTTTTGTTTATTGTAGTTTATTTTTCTTGTTTAAAAATACGTTATTTTTTAAAACTACTTTATTTTACTTTTCTTTTAAATAATTTATTTTCAAAATGCTTTTTATTAATTTACAGGCCTACTTTACTTTTAAATAAACAAAATCTTTAAAACATTGATTAATTTTACTTTAATTTTACTTTTAACTTTACTTTTTAACTTTACAATTTCATTAATAAAACATAATATTTACAGTAATTTTTTACCTCGTTATCCTGCATGATTTTAACTTCTGTTTTTACCTACGGTAAGGCCTAACATTGATGGTGGCTTTAGCCTGGCCCCTAGCACACCTTCCCATCAAAGCTCACAGTAGGGTCTCCAGGCTGGCTTCCAAAAGATAACTCATTGGTTCTTCATCCATAAATGCTCAATCCAGGGTTAATGTCAAAAAAAAAAAAATACCTCACTAGTCTTGTTGTATATTATTGGTTTTACGGCTAGTGCTCGTACTCGTCTATCTCCTGTGTCTGGATGAACTTATCTTCTGTCTCGGCAACAAATACTGTAATGAAATTAAAAATTTTTATATACAAATAAAAATAATTTTCCCTAACTCGTTTGGCTAAGGCGCAAAAAAAAAAATCTCTCAATCATCAGCTATTGCTAGGTGTTAATGCAATTCCAAATATTCGTTTCTTGCTAATGCAGGTTCTTATTTTTAACTTAATCTATCTACGATAGGACTTTCCTTTCTTTTTCTTTCCTCTTTTTCTAAACTTTTCGGCCGGGTTGACCCAAACACCTGCAGTGGTCTTTTCTGCTTTAGGTTTCACACTACTACTTGTACTATTTTCAATAGTCTCACTTCTTTCATTTTTCTCTACTTGTATACTACTGATTTCTACTTTTTCTGTCATGGATGGTACTATTTCTTCTGCGTTTTCACAAATCTGCTCATCAGAACAACTTAATTCTTTTATTTCTTCTATCGGTCTATAACTATTTTGGTGTTTCCTAATTGCTTCTAAAGCTTCTAACTCTTGTATCCTAACTATTATTCCTATTACATTTTTCTTAAACTCTTCACACTCTTTCATAATGTGGGATCCTCCACAATACAAACAAAATATTTCCGTCTTTCGTTCTTTCACATAGCTGGTTACCTCTTCTTGTTTCATACTACTGGTTTTTTCTTTATCCTTTTCTATTTTCACCCTACAACTGTTTATTTTGTGATCTTGTTCACCACAGAAAAAGCAGCATTTCCACTTTCTAAAACATTGTACTTCTGTGTGTCCTTTTATGTAACAAAATGTACATTCATCTCTCCTTATGTACTGCACTTGTTTGTTTCTTTCTCCGTTTTTCAACTCACAATCTCTAATTTGATGCTCTTTGTTGCCACACTTAAAGCAACATCCATTTTTTCGAAAACAATTTTTTACTATGTGGCCTGTTTTGCCACAAAAATCACAAATACTCTGATCTTGTTCTTTCATATTACCTTGCACTTTCTCCATTTTGATCTATAAATAGTATGTAAGGCCCTAACCTACCCTCCCTCCAAAAGATTACACCAAGGGTTGTAGGTGGACTAAATTCAAAATTTCAAAATTAACCGGACTGGTACTAAAATAACCCGGAACGAAAACACAGCATGGCACCAAAAATATATGTGGTAGTCCAGATTAATGATCTGCACCACCCAAACTAATTAATGTATGTATCGTATAGTGTTACTAATATGAATTACTAACACAAAAAGCTGAACATTGCGTTGTGTCAAACTAAAAAAATTTCTTTTTTCTATTTCTAAAATGTTTAATACATTGCTTGTGATCATCAAAATCCAAAATGGTTAAGTACCCACTCGTAATTCATAAGCTTCGTATTAATAATCAAACTCAAATCTGGAATCCTCAAATAAATTCGAAGACAATTCTGAAAACCAAACTCTAATGCTATCTTGGTGATTTATTTAATTCCCATAAAATTCAAATCAACTTAAAAGTTTAATAAAATAAAAACACTTTTTACGATTTATTTTATTTACACTCAATCAGTAATGCAAGTTTAAAATCTTATTCGAGAACTAGCATCTCCAATAAATACTAAAATAGTAAAAACAATGTACAAAAACTTTTCTTCCTTGTAACTAATTCTTGCTGGATTCGTACTTCAAAGTTAATCAACATAAATGTTCTCAAAGCATCAAATAAAGATTCCTTTACAAAACGTAACAGTAACCAATTCCAACTAACTGTTTATCTGTGCTATTATAATTTAATCACAAAAACTAAAGTATCAATACAAATAATTCAGATGCAAATTCAATTAAGTAGATCGATAAGTTTCAACCTATCAAAATTCACATACTAAACCAACTGTAAACTGACGCAATTCTATAGTAATAATCACTATAAACCAAAAGAATTTCAAAAGCAAACTATAAACTAACAAGTATCGAAGTAACTAACTTCAAGTGACTAACCAAAATTATGATAAACTAATTTCAAGTAACTGAAAAATATTCAAGTAACTAATTTCAAATAACTGAAAAATATTCAAGTAACTAATTTCAAATAACTGGAAATATTCAAGTAACTAATTTCAAGTAACTGAAAACTATTCAAGTAACTAATTTCAAATAACTGAAAAATATTCAAGTAACTAATTTCAAATAACTGAAAAATATTCAAGTAACTAATTTCAAATAACTGAAAATATTCAAGTACTAATTTCAAATAACCGAAAATATTCAAGTAACTAATTTCAAGTAACTGCAAAACATTCAAGTAACTAGTTCCAGATAACTAACAAGTGTTCTAAATAAACTGTCCTCATTCAATTAACAATCAGAAGTAAACTAGTTTCATATAAACTGAAAATATCTGAAGTAAACTAGTTTCATATAAACTGAAAATATCTGAAGTAAACTAGTCTCATATAAACTGAAAATATCTGAAGTAAACTAGTTCCATATAAACTGAAAATATCTGAAGTAAACAAGTTCCAAATGATAAACAATTAATTAAAGTAAACTAGTTCCATATAAACTGAAAAATAGCTAAAGTAAACTAGTTTCATATAACTGAAAATATCTGAAGTAAACTAGTTTCAAATGATAAACAAATAATTAAATTAAACTAGTTCCATATAAACTGACAATTATTTTAAGTAAACTAATACCAATACTTCCAAACTGTATCCATATACATATCCAACTGTTGTTTTTTAATATACAAGGCCAACGCACAATTTTAACTGTCTGATGACACTTAAAAGGCTAAGGCACAATTTTATAACTATCTTGATGCAGATTTTATTACCAGATAATATCCATATACTAGGCTAAAGCACAATGTTGACCAGGCTATAGCACAATAACACACTATAATAATAATTTATATTACCTGTCTTACGACAATTGAAGTTCCTTCCTCTATTTAAATAATCCTAACAATTTAATAATAATATTTACAATGACTTCTTATTCAAACGAAAAATAAACAAATTTGAACACAAAAACTTTACAAAATCCAAATATTCAAATCTGATCTTATCAAACGGCAATTGTTAAGCCACAAAAGCTAACTAAACAAACGAATATTTACAAACACGGAACTAAACACAGAGATAGTCCTATCGGTTCAGATGCTAATTGTCAAGTGAGCACTTCATCGCTCTGACTCCTCGATATCGATTTTCTGTTCGTGACGTCAGACCACTGTTGCCAGAATTTCGTAATAATTACTTTCATGGAACATTCTTAATTCACTTTTAGGTTTTTCCAACTATAATTTCAGAGAAAACAAACAAAGATTAAATTCATATATATACATTTTAATATTTTATACTTTGTTAAAATATCTTTTTGAACACGTATTTTCATAGAATTTCGGCTTACTTTTTATTTTTCATACTTCAATTCATACTTGCATTTAGCTACTTTTACTTTCATTTTCTCGCGTGTGGCCACACTCAAATACACACACACACGGATACACACACACACACACACACACACACACATATATATATATATATATATATATATATATATATATATATATATATATATATATATATATATATATATATATATATATATATATATATATATATATATATATATATATATATATATATATATATATATATATTTTTTTTTTTATATTTTTTTGTTCATTTACTTATTTTCTTTATTTACAAATACGTTATTTTTTAAAACTACTTTACTTTTACTTTTCTTTAAATAACTTTATATTTACAAAATGTCTTTTTTATTATTTACAAGGCCCTAACTTTACTTTTAAATAAACAAAAATCTTTTCTTTTACGTTTACAAGGTCTTATTTTACTTTTAACTTTACTTTTAACTTTACAATTTCATTAATAAAACATAATATTTACAGTAATTTACCTCGTTGTCCGACATGATTGTAACTTCTGTTTTTACCTACGGTAAGGCCTAACATTGATGGTGGCTTTAGCCTGGCCCCTAGCACACCTTCCCATCAAAGCTCACAGTAGGGTATCCAGGCTGGCTTCCAGAAGATAATTCATTGGTTCTTCATCCATAATTACTCATTCCAGGGTTAATGTCCAAAGATGATTTTCTATATGTTTATGAAGTGGCGTTGTATTAAATGTTTTTGGTGAACTACCTAGTTTTATTTTTTTTTTTGGCATATTTTACACTCTATTAAAGATTTTGTAATATTATTAATAATAAAAATATCTTTAACAAATGATGGCATGCATTTTAAAACAATTTTGTGAGGTTATTATTATGATAAATCTGTAATAAATTAATGAATAAAATCTTTATCAAAATCTGTTAATATATATGTGCTAACTGATTTAGTTAGACACAAGGAATATAAAAGATGATTGTTACTTTTTATTTTTATTTTCTTAACTAGTTAATTCAATGGTTTCACAAGCAATTGTCAAAGATTTTTATGATAATAAACAGTACAGTTTCAGGAATGATCGTCAAGGTAATGGAGACAGGTTAATCAAATTATAATTAGCTGGCTTTATACTGCACCAAGGCTTTCTTAATTACCCCTTCTTCTACAACATAGGGCTTTAATTAATTAATATTGTCTCTCACGAATTACAGTAAAAGTTCACAAATAAAATCAGTATATTAAGGAATATTTTAATATAATTTGAAGGTGCCGGTCTTTATCGCCCGGCACCCTCTCACGTGCCTTCTCTCCTTTAACTCAAGACACAGACTGCCCCTTAATCTCAAGATTCTTTAACCCTCAGGAATTTTCTTAGGCATCGCTTTTGCGATTGGCCTTTCACAAGATTTGAAATCTAAAATATAAGTTCGTTACAGATTTTTTCCCCCAACAACATGACTTAGAGAAGAGCGTGTGATTTCTATCCTTACAATGGTGGTATACATAATTAATATAGTAAGGGGGGTGTAGCCCCCTATGCCCCCTTACACTGGTGATCCCAAGTGACTTGAACACTTGAACAAACCCCTCAATTTATTTATTTCAATTTTTCAAAAATCATAATCTACTTTTTTTTTTTTTTTTTTTGAAACTATATTTCATATAATATTTTTACTCAAAATTATTATTTATTATTATTATTTTTTTTTTTATCTAATAAAAGTACAATCATCAATTAAAAGTAATTGTATACTCATATTAATTAATAATTAATTTTTTCATTTTAATCTGGTCCAACTTTTTTTTTTTTTTTAACATCATTTAGTATTAAAACACCTTCAATTTGTTTATCCCAAATAATTAAAGAAAGTTTTTTTTATTATTATTATTATTATTATTATTATTATTATTATTATTATTATTATTATTATTATTATTATTATTATTATTATTATTATTATTATTATTTTTTTTTTTTTTTTAATTGCCATTAATCATAAAATTTTCAAAATTATTATTATTATTTTTTTTTTAGTTAAATATTGTGACATCATAGTTTATTTAAGCATTTCTTACGGAGATTCTCCTCCCTCCCCTCTTCATTTTGGAATAAAAGCAGTTTGAATTTCCTTTCTTTGTTTCATTTCATAAACTAACGCTTACTTTTTAGAACCAGAATTATAAAATTCAAATATTTGATTTCATTCTCCAATTCGGAAAAGGAGGGCGAAGTCCACGCATAGAAATTTGAAATGTTACTGATATCCAATGAAAGATTGTTCATGATTTTATTATTTTTTTTATGCTAAATTTGATTAAAATTTTATACTATATTCCTAACTTCACGATATATTCATTAATAATCAATTTAAAATTCTTATGCATTCTAATAATTTCTTTGCAAAAGAGGTCTACTCTCAATGGATTCACCTCATAATTCTCCCGGCAACCTCTACAAGACTTGGAGTTGCAATTTTTTTTTTTCTGTTTTTTTTTAAATTACTTATTTTTCATATATATCAAGTCTTTTTTAGGGTATTTAGCATTAATATACAGTAAATACAATATGTTAAAAGAGGTATACAATATATAAAGTTGAGTTTAGTACTTAATAAAGTTTTATTAGTGCTCTCGGGCATATAATTATTACATTTCACATGATCTGATTATTATTATTATTATTATTATTATATATATATATATATATATATATATATATATATATATATATATATATATATATATATATATATATATATATATATATATATATATATATATATATATTCTTCATCTACCTTTTTCTCCCCAAGACTGGTGGTAAGGTGCGTAACATGCATCAGAAAAGAAAAGCAGTAGAAGAATATGACAAAAGTCGAAAAGAAAGCCCAGCCTTACCCCCACTCTGTTCCATTAATTAGTAAGGACTCGTCGCAGTCAGGAAATCCACCCTATAGCTTCACAGGACTGCGATGGACCCACTATGGTAATCGTCAGTGTAAGGGTTCATCCCTTGACCCAGGTGGGCCACAACCATACCCCCTCACAAAACCCTGCCATTCTCTCTTATTATGCACCTTTATTCTCGCCTCTGCCAAACTCACATTTCTGTTCAGACATTCGTTTACGGACTCAATCCACTTTTTCGATCTCCCAGCCGGTCGGTTTCCAAACACACTCGCCACTATACATCCGCTTAACCAACCGACTATCATTCATCCTTTCCACATGACCAAACCATCTCAACATACTATCAATTATTCTCTGGTTACCCCAATTCTTCTCACTCCACACAACTCTCTAATATGTTCATTCCTCATTTTATCAATTCTTCTCACACCTAGCATGCCCCTAAGATTGTCCATCTGAACACATTGAACTTTAGATCTATACTTCTTATACCAGACCATAGTCTCACTACTATACAATAACACAGGTAACAACATACCGTCATGTAAGACCCTAGCGCACTAAAGACTTAGTCCCTTTACATTCACCAACGATTTAATTGCACCAGCCACCTTCCTGCCATTCACAACTTTCCTACTAAACTCTGCATCATCCGTTCCCTTCTCATCCAACATATACCCTAAATATTTAAACTCAGACACTTGTTCCAGCTGCTCACCATCTAACATAACTTCACACTGAGGACTGTCCTCACTCACAACCATAACCTAACTCTTATCTATGTTTACTTTCAAACCCCTCCTTTTACACACCCTGCCAAATCTCTCTACCAATCCTCTCAAACTCTTCAGATTCGCCACACAAAACCAAATCATCCGCATATAATAGGTAGGGCACCCTCCACTTATCTTCCATCATTCTAACACCATTTTCTGTCACGCCCACCTTCAATTCTTTCATAACCTCATCCATATACAAATTGAATAACCAAGGAGACATAACACAACCCTGCCTCACTCTGCTATTAATACTAAACCAATCACTTTTGACACCATTTATTCTTACACACGCCTCACTATCGTCATACATACATACTTTTGATTCCATTCAGAAGCCTATCACCAACACTATATATCACTAACAACTGCCATAGACCTTCCCTATTAACCCTATCATACCCCTGTTGCAAATCCATAAAACCTAAATACAATTTATTCTTCCTCTCTCATTTTCTCTATCATTTGCTTCAATGTAAAGATTTGATCCACACATCCTCTACTACTCCTAAACGCACCTTGTTCTTCACCAATCAGTCCTTCAGTCACTCGGCGCACTCTTTCGACCAAAACACCAGCATATATCTTCCCTACAACACTCAATAAACTAAATACCCTATAATTTGTACAGTTCCTTATCTCCCTTTACCCTTATATAAATATACCTATTACCCTCCCAATCCCTCGAAACTATACCTCCATAAACGCTTTATTACACAATTCCAAATCCAATCACTATCTGCTCTACTTTTGATCATTTCACAAGTAATTTCATCTATACCTGCAGATTTACCATTCTTCAACTTTCTCACTCTACCCATTTCCTCTTCTTTACTAATAACCTCATCCCCAAAATACCTATTATTTCTTGTACCATCAAACCCACACACAGTCATTATCACCTCATCATTACTGTCAATATTATACAGATTTTCAAAGTGTTCTTTCCACACTCCACTCACATCCATTTCATCAGTTACAAAAACACCATCCCTATTCATTATTCTAAGCAGGTTCCCTTATTTTCATTCTTAACCTTTCAGGCTTCCTTCCAGAAGAGCTCCTTTTCCCCTGTATGTCCCCATTCATCCTCCTTCCAAACTGTTCATTTACCTCTTCTTTTCTCTTACGTATGCATCTTTTAGCATTTCTTTTTTCCTCCTTATATAATTCCAAGCATCTTTCTTTTGAAACTTCATCATTTGCTTTTAGTACAATCAACCACGCTTCTTTTTTACTTTTAACCGCTTGCATCACCTCTTCATATCACCACTCGCTGTTATCATTCTTACTTCCTACTTTAGCACACCCATACTTCTTTTGCACTGCTAACAATTGCTTCCTTCATTTGCTTCCAGATTTATTCAGTTTCAACTTTTTCACATTCAACTGATTTACTTGCGAGCGTTCTTACATACTTATCCTTATTACCTTGTTCACTAAACTTCTCACTCTTAATTTTACCCACTTCCTTCTGTATAACCTTCCTCTCCATCCAAGTCCCCACTAACTTAATTTTACATAGAACATAATGATCTGATAATCCCATTCCTAAACCCCTCACTGATTTAACATCCAATACATACTTCAACATCTCCTTCTTCACCAACACAAAATCAATCCTACTTTTCACTTCGATACCATCTCTACCTACACCAACTCTAGTATACTTATGAATACTCTTGTGTTTAAAGAAAGTATTACTTACACACATACCTCTTCCCTCACAGAGATCAATCACCTTCCTACCATTCCCATTTTCTCCTGACACCATAAAACCACCTGTTATACCATCATTTTTTTTATTATATAGCGTCGGGTGGGGTGACCAGGTCCGCCTCTTTAGGAGGGGTGATTCGGTCCACTCTAAATAAAATAAAAAAATAAAAAAAAAAAAATTTTCGCTCATTTTATAGCCACGCGGTAGTACTACAAGTTTTATTTAGATCATATTTAATTCTAGAAAGTTTTTATATTTTTAAAAAATGTTAGAAATTAGGGTACAAAATTTCCTTCAATAGAACTTCACTTTTGAAAAATGTGAGTTTTTTTAACTTCGTTATAAAATGAAAAATTGTGGATCGATTTTAATTATTTTTTCAGTGGATACACTCGAGTATGTTAGCTTTAAACTGGCAAAGTAAATTTTTGTTCCAAACAGTACCTATTAGTGGCAAAAGCACTGGCCTAACTTGGTCTGATTCACCCCGCCGTAAAAATTGATGAAGGGGTGAATCGAACCACCATTGTTTTTTGTATTTTACGTATTATTATTGACATTTTTATTATGTATAATTAATTTAAATGTAATAAAAAGTTACTTATATTAAGTGAAATTTTTTTAAAAAAATGAAATTTTAATAAAAACGAGTTCAAAAAAGTGTCAAAATTTTTGGGCGGAGAGGGGTGAATCGGACCACCTTATTTATATTCGTATTTTATTTATCATTATTGACATTTTTATTACTTATTACGAATTTTAATATGATAAATAATTATTATATTAAGTAAAAATTAAAATATAAAATTGAAATTATACGTAAAAGACGAATTTAAACAGATGGTCCGAGTCACCCCTCCACGGTCGGGCTGACTCAGCGTTATTCAAACTTTAATAAAACTTTTATTATTAGAATTACATTATTATTTTTTGTGTGCTTATGCCCGACTATAGGGCCGTGATTTACAAAAAAAAAATTTCCAAAAAGTGCATTAGGGGAGAGTCGGGAGACGAAGTTATACCTAAAGTGGTCCAAGTCACCCCGCCGACGCTATATATATATATATATATATATATATATATATATATATATATATATATATATACATATATAAAAAATATATATATATAGTTACTATATATATATATATATATATATATATATATATATATATATATATATATATATATATATATATATATATATATATATCAGGGTTGCAAAAAACCCAGGGTTTTTTTAAATTGCCCAGCCCACCCGGGTTTTATTAAAAAACCCAGGGTTTTTTGGGCAAAATGGGTGGGTAAAATGGGCAAAATAGATTTTATAAAAAATTTAAAATTTATAATATATATTTTCAGCAGAATATATATATACTATATATATATATATATATATATATATATATATATATATATATATATATATATATATATATATATATATATATATATATATATATATATATATATATATATTTTTAATTTTTTGTTTTTATTCAAACGAAGCTTAGAAATAAGTTAGGGAATGAAAGGGCAGAAAAACTTGTAATGTGCCATAGATTGTTAAAGATACAAAAAGTGATGATTGGTAGTCAATGGTAGACCAAGAAACTTAAATTTACTTAATAGTTAATACTATATTCTATATAGGCTTATAGCTATTAGCTACTATATATAGGGCCTAATGTGCAATTTTTTTTTCAGTGTTTGTTACTTAAATATAAAGTTGTGGATATTTTTTTAAAAAGTTGAAGATGTCCAAGTGCTTATTAATTAAATGTGTGTTGCTACTTGATTATATAGTTAATGTGTAGTTAATTAATTAAATTGATAATTAAGTTTAAAAGTTATGTTTGTTTTTTTTTTTTTTTATCTTTGAAAGCCCATTTTTCAGTTTCACAATATTGCAATTACATTTTATTGTACTAATGATTAAGTTGCAATTACATTTTATTGTACTAATGATTAAGTTTTCTTTCAAAGTATATAATAATTATGTACCTAAATTTTCTTTTGTGTTCAAGACTTCAAGTGACTATTAATAAAATGGATACCTGTATAATGTTTAAAAACCCAACATTTCTTTCCATAATACTGTAATTACAGTGTAAATATATGTAATAATTCTGTTCTTTTATCTCAATTCTTAATAAAAATATCAATCTACGTTATAATTTTTTTTATAAACCCGCCTTTCATTTTGCCCGGGTTTTTTGTATAAAAAGCCCAGCCCGGGTGGGTAGGTGGGCAGCTCCCCGGGCAGTTGCCCAGTGCAACCCTGATATATATATATAGATTTATTTGAATAGTGGGATATTTTTCTGAGTGTTTCTTTGTTGTGTACTTCTAGTTAAGAAAGTTAACTTAAGTTGTTTTTACAGGTACTTGTGGCAAGCTTCTGGAATTATACCAGAAGCTTGCCACTAAAGAATTTTCTTAAAAAACTTAACTTAACTTAACTTTTCTGAACTTAGAAATTTTTTTGAACTTAGAAAATTTTTTCAGAAAATATGCACTGATTCAAATATAGAACAATACCTATATATATATATATATATATATATATATATATATATATATAATAGAAAATATATAACATATAAATATATATATATATATATATATATATATATATATATATATATATATATATATATATATATATATATATATATATATATATATATATATATAAACTGTATTAATAGTCAATATTTAGGCCTAGAAGGGTAATGAGTACTACTGTATAATTTAAAAAACATCTTTAATATATATCCATAAAAAGAGTAAATTTTAAACAATTTTTTTTTAATAATTTCTTTGTAAAAGAGGGCTGCTTTTAATAGATTCACGTAATCATTTTCTCGGCAACCTCTACAAGACTTGGGGTTGCCAATTTGTAATTTCCTTGAGCTGCATGCTATGCTCTCACAATTCATTTAGTTTAATATTATAAAAATAATTTTCATACAAGATTTAATTTAGTCGATTATGACTTCATGTGTTTGTTTTATTTTTTTAGTTCTTATTTAATTAATACACCTACAGATTCGTAATTAAAACTTTCGACATTATTATTATTATTATTATTATTATTATTATTAATATTAAAATGCACACTCTGAATTTAACCTGATTAACCAAAATTTAATTTTTATATGTATTTAATTTTATTACAATTTTCCTTCTTCTTGTAAGGAAAACGAAAGGCATCTTCGCCTCGAATCCTAACGCATTTTCGCGTTGAGTCGTCCTTTGTCTTCGGTTACACATTTTCCTTCCTGATCTTGGTCATTTTTGGCTGATTTTGAGAATTGTTTTTTGTTTAGAAGTTGTAGCGGCCGTGTTAGGCTTAACTCGCTCGACTCTCAGAAAGTACCATCTCATACCAAAAAATTTGTGTTTGTCAGTTCCGTTTTGATAGCAGTTTATTTCAAGCACTTTTTTTCACTTTTAATTACCGTTAATTATCTTTGTTACTATTTTCTTCAGAAGGTTGGATTTAAGATGTAAGAGTCACTCTGATTGGGGAACCACTTTGTGCTAACTGATTTAGTTAGACACAAGGAATATAAAAGATGATTGTTACTTTTTATTTTTATTTTCTTAACTAGTTAATTCAATAGTTTCACAAGCAATTGTCAAAGATTTTTATGATAATAAACAGTACAGTTTCAGGAATGATCGTCAAGATAAAGGAGACAGGTTAATCAAATTATAATTAGCTGGCTTTATACTGCGCCAAGGCTTTCTTAATTACCCCTTCTTCTACAACATAGGGCTTTAATTAATTAATATTGTCTCTCACGAATTACAGTAAAAGTTCACAAATAAAATCAGTATATTAAGGAATATTTTAATATAATTTGAAGGTGCCGGTCTTTATCGCCCGGCACCCTCTGACGTGCCTTCTCTCCTTTAACTCAAGACACAGACTCCCTTTAATCTCAAGATTACTTAACCCTCACGAATTTTCTTAGGCATCGCTTTTGCGATTGGCCTTTCACAAGATTTGAAATCTAAAATATAAGTTCGTTACAGATTTTTTCCCCCAACAACATGACTTAGAGAAGAGCGTGTGATTTCTATCCTTACAATGGTGGTATACATAATTAATATAGTAAGGGGGGTGTAGCCCCTCTTACACATATATATATATATATATATATATATATATATATATATATATATATATATATATATATATATATATATATATATATATATATATATAGTATATATATATATATATATATATATATATATATATATATATATATATATATATATATATATATATATATATATTTATAGTTATATATATATATATATATATATATATATAATAAAATCAAAACGACGAAAATCAGAAAAATGACAATTAGTCAATTTTTTTTTTCGGACCGTAATTTTTTATATTTTATTGAAAATATATATACATTTAAAATATGTCTATAAGCTAATTTGTAAAATAAACTTCAAAGAATTTTTTATACCATTTCTGTAAATTAAAAGAAGGCCAGGTGGGTGACTTAACCATTAGGTATAACTTGGTCTCCCGACTCTTCCCTAATGCACTTTTGGAATTTTTTCTAAATTCAAGGCCATATAGTAGATAATAAGCACACAAAAATAATAATAATTTAATAATAAAAGTTTTTATTAGTTTTAATAAAGCTCATTCAGCCTGACCTTGGAGGGGTGAATTGGACCACCATTGAGGGGTGAATCGGACATCTGTTTAAATTCTTCTTTACATTTAAATTAAATTTATATTTTAATTTTTACTTAATATAATAATTATTTATCATATTAAAATTCGTAATAAGTAATAAAAATATCAATAATGATAAATAAAATAAGAATAAAAATAAGGTGGTCCGATTCACCCTCTCCGCCTCAAAAATTTTGACACTTTTTTTTGAATTCGTTTTTTTATATAAATTTC
>JABUQX010065225.1:30000-35541 GCA_015478945.1 Trachelipus rathkii
CTCCTGTTCAAACAGGCAAAACGGGCATTTGAAGGAAGAAGCACTGTGGGGTTCTCCACAGTTTCTACAGTTAGGTGTAGTTTCACAGGGAGTGTGAAATAATTCTCCGAAGATTGGGCGTATGTCATCCGGTCCCCTACAGTATATTCGGGGATGACCAAACCGATGACATTTGAAGAAACGTCTGGGTCGAGGGATAAACGAGCGAACACGATGACATGTGAACCATATTTTCACCTTTGTAGGTGGATGAGTTAAAGGTAAGCAAGTCTTTGAATTTAGTCAGTCCGATCGAGGGAGGAAATCTATAAAAGTTTGTAACGGAAAATCTTTTCTGCTGATTTCTCATAATGACAGCAGTATCTTCGTCTTTCTAATCTGTCTTTAGATGCGTTTCTTATTTCATCAGGAGTAGAAATAAGAGGAATATTTGCGAGAGACGTTAAGGATGACAGAATGGAACTTTGATTTAGGTTAACAGCTTGTACGAGAATGGACCCATTTCTCATTAATGTGACTGGAGGGTCTTCAACTTCTAAAACTTTTTCAAGTGCATCGCTGAGAAGAATGGTTATGTGCTCAGTGAGAGCTTTGGAGGTAGTGGATCGCAGTACGTGTTGATATATCGGGAATGATGTGTCTGCTGGCATTCCTGGAGGGGGTGCAGCATATGGAGTAAACGACTGAGAACGACTATGACGGGGGGCACCTTTTTGGGATTGCCCAGACTCAGGGTTGGGGATTTTTTGGATTTTTTGAGAAAAAAATCAATTTTTGATTTTTTTGATTTTTTTGATTTTTGGATTTTTGAGAATCAGTGACGTCACGCAGAAATATAATTTGTAAGTAAACTTTTTAAAGAAGTTCGATTCGTATTATTTTTAACCCTAGGCCCTATATCTGAGTTCAAAATCTTAAAATAGGGCTTATAGTCTATGACACAATGAAGCAGAAATACTAAAGAGTGTTATTTGTAATAATGATAATATATTACATCAGAAATAAAAGAAACATGTTTGAAACATGATCTTTTGTTGACATTTTTAAAGTGTAGAAATTTGAAATAGAGTAGCCTTGCTATGATATTATAATTCTAATTTTTTATTTCTATTGAAATTAAATCACTTAAATATCCAAAAAAAATAAAATATATATAAAAAAGCAAAAAATCAAAACAAGCAAAAAATCAACGATTTTTTGGAGCAAAACATCAAGTGAAAAAATCAGTTGAAAAAATCAATTGATTTTTTCCGTGCCATCCCTGCCCAGACTGTTTGGGCACCTGGGGTCTTAGGGGCATACTGGTCGACGAATCGCTGAAATTATGCAAATGACCCTGCAGGTGTAGGAGAAGGAAGTAAAGCATAGGTACTCAACTGGTATGAGATGTAGGGACCATGACCATTGTCAGGCTGGGAACCTCACAGATGGTAATTGTTGTTGATGTTATTAGACTCACCTTTGTTTAAACACGTTTTTTTCTTTTAATAACTTTTCCATAAAAAATTTAAACTCAAACTTCGTCACCATGAATGAGCAGTATGACAATAAAACGAATGAAACATAAAAATGAATAACAGGATGGGCTGGAAAGGCGTATATTTCATAAGAAAGGGTAATTTTTTCCCAAAACAGGTTACAGTCCAGAGACCCACAGAACCTCGGACCTCACCCCGTAGTTGGCTATTGATGTGGCATGGAAGATCCTCTCCGGGAACTCTAGTCGGTTACCCACCCCCGTGTACCACACGGCAAATTATATCCACGTAAAGCCCAAGATTATACACCAAAGTGCAGAACGGCCTCCTCAGTGGTTAGCCTTTGTTCGGGTTCCCTACAATTGGTGGCCCATTCAGAGGTGAGCTAAAATTATCGGTTTATCAACTGTGCCCTCATCCCGTGGAGGAAGAGTGGGTACGTGAACTGAAAATCATGGGAAGGCACCTGTTAGCCCAAGGGAGAGATGTGACAGGGGTAAAAGAGGACAACCTTATTCAGATGTTAAAGGGATTAAAGGTGGGATTCAAAAAAAAAAAAAGAAGTTAAACTGTGATAAAGTGATAAAAAGAAGATTGGATTGAAAAGAAAATTATGAAAAATGAGGGGAAAGAATGAAGGTTGAAAGATAATGTATGTGACAAATGCTAATGCACGAATGCAACAAATAAACATGCACTCGTTGGGGACGGAGGGATCACGATTAAAGACCCATCTGCATTAGTTCTCCACCCGATATACCGCCACAAGTCTGTAACAAGAGTATGAACCATAGTAGAAATATTTATACTGTGGTATAACATCACTATGAAATCATTCTTCTGAATATATATATATATATATATATATATATATATATATATATATATATATATATATATATATACTATATATATATATATATATATATATATATATATATATATATATATATATATATATATATATATATATATATATATATATATATATATATACATATACAGATATATATACTATATATATATATATATATATATATATATATATATATATATATATATATACTGTGTTGCGCAACCAAAAAATAATTGCGGCGCAATCGCAATCGCAATTCGTAAGAAATAATTGCGATCGCAACCGCAAACGCAATTGCGGTAGACCGCGAATTGCGGTCGCAACCGCAATTCGCAACCGCAACTATTGTACGTTAAATATAATAAAAAAAGAGAAAACAAAAATACACAACAAATATATATATATATATATATATATATATATATATATATATATATATATATATATATATAAGTGTATATTTATAAAAATGTATATATATATATATATTTATATATATATATATATATATATATATATATATGCGATGGACCGGATGTCAAAATTTGACTATTTGCGGATGCGGATGTGGATCTTAAAGAGGATGAGGATGCGGATGTGGATCTTAAAGTAGATGAGGATGCGATTCTAGAAGTAAAAAGAAGGAGAGAAAGAATTGAAATGAGTTGAAGAATGAAGGGTCGAGTCATCAGCATACAAGTGGATAGATTAGATGTGCAGGTGAGAAATTCATTAATGAAAAAAGTTAGAATAAAGTAGGAGATAAGACAGAACCCTAGGGAAAATACCACTTTTGACAGAAAAAGAACAGCCAATTTTGAATGAAAACTAGACATAAGTAAGCAAAGAAGGAGGAAACCCAAGGAGGAGTTTGGAGAGCAGTGATTCGTGTCATACCCGGTCCAAATACTTGCTTGGATATGTCAAGCACCACCACGCAAGTCTTCCCGTAATTCCTAAGGGCGGAAAACCATAAATCAGTTGGATAGGAAAGTATATCACAGAAGAACCTCGAGCGCTAAAAGCCGTACTGGCTATCGGAAAGAAGTGAATGAGACTCCAAATGAAGAAAGGAGAGTTGAGAAGGATTTCAGATCTTAGATAGAATACAAGTGAGAGCTATAGGGCGATAGTTAGAAGGATCAGAGCGGCTTCCTTTTTTTCGGAACGAGGTTGGACATGTGCGTGCTTCCAACACTGAAGGAAAGTATTAGTGATACATAGAGAATATAGTTGAACGAGGGCAGGGTCAGCCGAAAGCATACTCCATCAAAACTCAGGGAGGAATGCCATCCCGGGCCACCGCCTTCCTAACCTTCATAGATTTCAGGAGCCGATGCATGATCAAATGTAATCACAGGCAATTGCATAGGACACCTGAGAGAAGAAGGAGGAGAAGTACCAGAATCGTCTAGGGTTGAGTTAGAGGGAAATAGGAGGCCGAGAGATTTTCTTTCAGTTTGGAGGAGTGTAACAGAACCAACAGATCGAATAAGAGGAGGAAAGACAGATTTACAGAAGTTGTTAGAAATGTTTTTGGCAAGAGGCCAGAAAGATTTATCAGTAGGAGAATCAAGGAGGGTAGCGCACTTTCGTTTGATGAAAGCCCACTTTGCTCGACGAAGATATCTGCAACGATTTCTAGCTGAATGAAAATTAGAAGAGTGATAGAAGAGCGAGAATTTTTCCACCCCCGATAAGCACTGTCTCTAGCCTGAATGACCAGAGAGCAAGCACGATTGAACCATGGATTATGAGGAGAGAAAGATTTAGTCGAAGAAGGAATGAACCTGCTACTACCATCAACAATTACAGCTTCCACCTTATCGGCAGAAGCCGAAGCGTCACCAGAGTCAAAGCAGTCATTCCAATTATAGCTAGCGTAGAAGCAACGCAAGGCCCCCAATCGGCCAGATCAAAGTGCCAGAAAAAACGCATATATATATATATATATATATATATATATATATATATATATATATATATATATATATATATATATATATATATATATATATATATATATATATATATATATAAGGATAAAAGCGTATACAGCAACTAGAATTTTCCACATTTTTTATTTATTTACTTAATCAGACGTTTCGGATAAAGGTCTATCCATCATCAGTGTATTAAAAACATAACACATTCAAAATAAAATATATAAAACATTCATGATAAATTAACAAAAGTTTTTGCACCTCCATATCGAATAAATCTGCTAAAACATTAAAAACAAAGCTGAGAATGAATACTGGTTGGTTGGTTTTTATTTAACATCAAATGAAACAAGACTATATAAAGGAAAAAATCAAATGACTAAACGAAATTTTACAAATAATAATAATAATAATAATAATAATAATAATAATAATAATAATAATAATAATAATAATAATAATAATAATAATAATAATAATAATAATAATAATTGTAATAACATGTCTAAACTTGTTACGAGTTTGAAACAATTTCAAACCAGAATAAAATTAAATGTTTTATTTTTCTATATTTTTTAAAGTTGCGGTTGCGATTGCGGTGTAATTTTGCTTAAAATAATTGCGTCGCAAGCCAATTCGCAACTCATTCAAAATAATTGCGGCGCACTCGCAACCGCAACCGAAATAATTGCAATCGCAATTGCAGCCGAAACAAGTATGACATAAATTACATCAACACTGTGTGTATATATATATATATATATATATATATATATATATATATATATATATATATGTAGTTGTTACCACTATATATATATATATATATATATATATATATATATATATATATATATATATATTGTGGCGTCTGGTGCAGGAAGCTGCTAGCACCACCGATGAATCCTAAGCAGCTTCCGGGAAGAAACGCCACTTTATCGTGACAACGCTTACTCTCTTCAACATCTAAATATCCCTCTATTGAAAGGTTATTCAAAAACAAAATATATACATATATATATATATATATATATATATATATATATATATATATATATATATATATATATATATATAATATATATATATAAAATCTTTGCTATTTCTATATATATATATATATATATATATATATATATAAACATAATTTTATTTGTTCTTTTACAAAATAATATAGAAGGTGGAAACATTAATTAACCGTGAGATTCCCGATTCCTCACAGTCAGACCTTGTGGTAGATTGAATCATATTGATCCTAATTAAA
>JABUQX010065226.1:17500-20000 GCA_015478945.1 Trachelipus rathkii
CTCCAACCGTTATGTGTATTATGATGTACGGTAAAAATGTGCTTACATCTTATAAAATCACACACATAACTATGTTTATTCCTTTTTGTATGTTATTTAAAATCTTAAGTCAGCCAATAAGAGTCTTTTCCCTGTCCGGCAATATCTGACGCCAAAACGAGGGAAGAGTTAGTGAGGCCCCGACATCAGAGCCGTTACCAAGTGTCTCGGGCACCGCCCGGGCACACAATATTTATTATTTTTGTAATAAAATTAAAGGTGTTAGATTATTATTAATGTTCGTATAATAAGATCTTTTAAGTGTCATTTGATACGCTAAGTTGATTCACCAGTGAGATAATAATATAAAAATTAGAAAGAACGGTGAAAACGATCTAGTAAAGAACATGGCATTCTATTACATGCCCCACTTTGCAAACTGTTCTAAAATGAAATGTATATAATATGGGGATTTAAGTATTCACGAAAATATATTTAAAGGGTCTGTGGCCCACTCCTGATTATTATACAAATAAAAATTATCTATTATTATGTGTGAAAACAACAAAATAAAAAGAATGTTAATAAAAGAATAACATCAAAATCTATTTAATACACCTTCCATCTTATTAATTATTGTACCCGAGGTATGAGTGATCTAATTCTAGGTTTAATTGATTAATGATCTCATCTACTCGTGCTACATATATATATATATATATATATATATATATATATAATATATATATATATATATAATATATATATATATATATATATATATATATATATATATATATATATATATATATATATATATATATAACGAGAGAGGTTAAAGGAAACATATTTGACGACTTTTATTAAAATCTCAAAATAAATTTTATGTTCCCCAAAAAATGTTCTTTTTTAATTTTAAAATCTGAAAAATAAACAAATCGTCTAAATTAAATGATTAAAAATTTAAAGGAATTTTATTATCGATATATAAATATAAGAAAATATTTTATTTGGCGTACGATTATATTAATAATATATATATATATATATATATATATATATATTATTATATAGTATATAATATATATATATATATATTATATATATTATATATATATATATATATATATATATATATATATATATATATATATTATATATATAATATATATATATATGTAGGTGCGTGTGTGTGTGTGTTCGTGTGTGTGTGTGAGATAAATACTTCTTAAAATCAACAGTAAGCTTGTAAATATTTTTTTGTAACTATCAATAAAGACGTTAAATATTTTATTAAATAAATATCTTTCACAACTATAGCACCCCACTCCTTTGTACATGCAGCATAAGTTAAAGATAAACTAATCACATACTGTTAAAGATAAACTAATCACATACTGTATATAATTCGCAAACACTGTTCTCAACTTCTTATAAATTCAAGAATTCAATTTTTATTTTTGCTTTTTATTTGATGTTTTATTCTTTGCTCAGAAATTAGCTCCATTGAAACAGATATAAAACAAGAGGAATAATAATTCATATTCAAATCATTTATAGGTCTTTCCAACCATTTTTTTTAAAAGTTGCAGGTGACCTATTAGGTATCGTATCCTGAGGGAAACCAAGGTAAACTTAAACTACGGTACTTGGTTGCTGAAGTAATTTCTCAAATTCTGACCAAATACTTTCTTTTTAATTTACCTATTGCGACTCCTAGTTCCTGTATTATTGTCTGTAGTAATGTATCAAGTTGGTCGACCCATTGCAATGGATATCGAAAATGGACGGTCCCTAGCAATGGTATTGATTCCCCCTTTAATGGAGTCTTACAGACGTCGTATCCCCCTCAAACTTGGTACCCCCTTCTTTTGATCACGTTAACCTCGTCGTAGAAGGGGTTACGTATCCCACCATCCCTTCACTCCCCCCCCCCGTGCTGGCTGAGCCCCTAAGCTTGTCTCTGGTTATAGTTACGTTGAAAAAAAAAAGCAGCCGGCAAGCTTCTGCGAAGGAATCGGATTCGATAAAGGAGTTAAATCCTTAGTATTCTCAAGATGCGGAGCACTGAACCGGAGCCATATTCAGAGTTGGAGTCGAATCCTGAAACAAGCATATAATAGTTCACTACTACTACTATTACTACTATCACCCTACTGCTACTACAGCTAATACCCCTATGATAATTATAATAAATAGTTCTCACGTAGAGAGTATATACATGCATTCAAGCACCCCAAACACACCCACACACACACACCACACACAACACACACACAACACACAACACACAACACACATATATATATATATAATATGTACTTATAGTAAATAATATATCTCTTACGATGCCTTGTATATATACAAAGAATTTGTTTCACATTAAGTAGATAATATTATATATATATATATATATAGTATATATATATTCGTAGATATAGTTATATTCGAGTGATATAGCCCACACCTCATTTTGAGACATAACATCTCATAGATGGCTATAATCAGTGTATTCGTACTC
>JABUQX010065226.1:30000-89890 GCA_015478945.1 Trachelipus rathkii
CGCCCATAATGCTGATCATGGTTAAAGATCTGCAGCAGGGGCCCCGAACGTTGTTAAAAATTTTCAAAAGGGGGCCATAACGCTGATCATGATCACAGATTTGCAGCAGGGGTCCCTAACACCGAACATGGCTAAAAGACTTGCAAAAGGAGGGGGGGGGGGTCCATAAACGATTATCATGGTTGAAGATTTGCAGCAGGGGCCCATAACACCGAATATGGTTAAAAGACTTGTACGAGTGGCCCATAACGCCGATCATGGTTGAAGATTTGCAGCAGGGGCTCATAACACCGAACATAGCTAAAATATCAGCAAAAGGGAGTCCTTAACGCTGATCATGGTTAAAGGTTTGCAGCAGAGGCCCATAATACCGGGTATGGTTAAAAGAATTATAAGAGTTGCCCATAACGACGATCACTGTTAAAGATTTGCACGAAGGGTTCATAACATCGAACTTATAAGAGTGGCCTATAAAGCCTATCACGGCTTAAATATTGCAATTGGAATCACCATAAATTGTAAATGAATTTGAAAGAGCCTATTTTATAATATCACGCACGGGAATTCAAAATACATTAACGAATTTAAATATTACCAACAGAAAAACGTCATCTTTTAAAAGTAACACGACTACAGTTCTGACCTTGACCATTAACTACATTTAAAGAATTCCCGCTTTATATTATTACAAAAGTCTGCAACGGATAATTTTAATTCTTAGTAACCACTGTGATAAGAAGTTTACAAGAAAAATTTATTGTATGTTGCTACAAAGGATGGGAAGGATAGTAAATTTGTCGGATATCCGGCAAGTTTCAAAGCCAGATATTGATATCAAATGTTACATCTGTTATTGAAATTATACCAGATATTATAATATTATACCGGTATATATATATATATATATATATATATATATATATATATAATATATATATATATAATATTATTTATATATTATATATATATATACTATATAGAATATAGGTCAGGTAGATATATATATTTTTTTTTTTTTTGAGGGTCAATGTACAGGACCCACACGGTTCACAAAGAAGCGGGCAAATTGGAGTTGAAATAATCAAACACCAGGTGGTTCTGGCATAGACATATATTTAAATGTCAAGGAAAATTTGAAAGGCGGAATGAATATTCAAGTCAGAAGAGACAATAAAAACTAAATCAAAAATACCTCACATTATCAATAGTCCTAATTTTACATAACGAAACTCATAAAGTGTAAAAGAATAGTCACTTCTTTGGGAGAAACAAGGATAGAGTTACTGCTAAAGTGGAAGATTCGGATAAAGATTATGGATAAATTCCTCTTAGCAAGGTTGTTATGGACCCATAAAATCTAGGAAAAAGACGCACGGCGAATAGAGCTCCAGTTGCGGCAAACAGATCAATGAAGATATGCGTGAAACAGATGCAGGCTATAGCGACGGCAAAATTTGCTGCATGGAGGATGTCCCGTTAACGATAATAGTAACTGAGTGAATTGGGTGTTGGCAATACGGCGGCATGGCAGTAATCACCTCATGTCAAAGCGCTTTTCGTCGGGGGGAAGATCAGCCAACCGATGCTCGGGGCCTTTATATTTCTAAGTTTCTCTCTCCGCTGATCATTCGTCCAGCACTCTTGCAAATAAGATCGAAAGCCTTGTCGGGGAGAAGCATATATAATATAATATATATATTATATAATACATATATAATCATATACTACTATATATATATTATAATATATATATATATATATACACTACTAATATATATACTATAATACTATATATACTATATATTATATACATATACTACTATAATATATATCGAAAAATAACAATAACACAACATATCAATCAACAACCATGTCCAAATTAGTGTTAAAAAAAAAAAAATGTCTTAAACAAAGTAACACCTGACATGTAGCATGCATGACCATTGATTGATTCAATATAGTTGAGAATTTTCAAAGATTGTATTGTTTTAATTGAAGACCTCAAGAAGTTATCCAAGTGTCAAATTTTTTTTTTACAGGTTACCCACAACTCATGGGCAAAGACTTTTTCAAAGAGGGGGCAAAATAAAACGGGAAAGAAGATCCAATCAACCGCAAGTTTAACGAAATTCTCTCTTGCTTTACAGAGAGAAAGAATAAATAAAGCATGAAAAATGGATGATGACAAGGAATTCCACTGAGCAGGGGTGGCCAGAAAGGAGGCACCACAACGAGCAGGTCTGAAATTCCTAATTATTAGTCTTTTAGCCTATCCAAAGTAAGGGTGGAACCAGAGTCCCACCTACAAATGTGAGAACGGTACTCCATACAAAGGCGGATAAGACCTTTATATAACTCGAGTAACTGTTTAGAAGAAATACATTCCAACAACCTTAAAAATCGTTGTGATATGAGGCTTCCAAAGGAATATTATGTTTATGTTGATATGAAGAAAGTTTGTTGTTCACTGGAGACGATTGAGCAGCCGAAAGAGAAAGGAAAATTGGGAAGTGTTTCTGAAAGGTAAAAGAGAAGAAATTGAGTTTTTTAAAAAAAAGAGTTAAATTTCACAAGGATGAGGCTACCCTACCGGAAAATGCCAACCAGATTGGCAAGAATAGAATTGGAAAGATAAAGTCGAGAAAAAAGCAACTCTAGATGCAAAGGAGGGAGAAGATTCGGAATGAGTGGAAAAATGGAGTCACCGGGGTAATAATAAACAGTTAGTAGTGAAGATGAGAAGAACATTGATGGAAAGTAAGGATAAAGTTGAAGATAGAACAGAACCTTGAGGAACACCCCAATTAACTGGAAATGAGGAAGATGTCACTCCAACAAGTGCCGAGAGAAAACTAGATAGAGTAAGCAAAGTAAGTAATTAGCCTAGAGAGTAGTGACGAATGTCACAAAGAGTTAAAAGCTTTCGATATGTCAAGCACAACCAGCACACATAACTCTTCAAAGTCAATAGGGGCAGAAGACCATATATCGATGAGATAGGAGTATGCCACCAGTTAACTTTGAGCGTCCAAAGTCATACTAGAAATTTGAAAGGAAATGAGATTCCAGCTGATAAAGGAAATGAGACTCGAGAAGAGTTTCAAAGATTTTTTGACAATAGAAGTGAGAGCTATAGGACAATAGTTAGAATATTCAGAGCGGCTACATTTCTTCGGAATCAGTCAGACACATGCGCGATTCCAGCACTTTAAAAAAGTATTAACATCAAGCATAAAAAAAAAAGTTGAACAAGGACAGGCATCAGCTCAAAAAAAAAATCCATTAAAGCATGGGAAAGAATAGCCTTTCTAACGTTCACCGATCTCAAGATCCCACGCATCGATCATACTTAATCACAGGCAGATACAAAGAACACCTGAAAGGAGAAGCAGTAGGAGGACTGATGCCAGAATCCTCCAAAATGGAATTAAATGAAAAAAGGAAGACAAAGAGATTAGCTTTTCAGAATGAGGTTAGCTACATATCCGTAAGAGCGAATAAGAGGAGGAAAGAGAGATTTACAAAAATTATTAGGTAAGTTTATGGCAAGAATCCAAATGTCTTTCATTCAATAGGAAGAACCAACGGTAGTCTAAGACCGCACTTTTTCCCTTTTAATCAAAGTACGCTTTGCCCCATCTAAAAATATAACTGCAAACCGAACTATTACCATGAAAATTACAAGATTAAAATAGAACGAGTTTTTCAACCCCGATAAGCGTTGTCTCTATCCTGAAGGGCACGAGAGCAAGTGCCATTGAACCACGGATTGAGAAGAAGAAAGATTTAGTTGAACAGGAAGATGGTATGAACCTGGTTTTCCCATTGACGATTACGGCCCTTCTATTTGCAAAATATCAACAAAGGATAAATTACTGAAGAGTGCATAGTGTAGAAGCTTGCAACTCCCCCCCCCCCCATCAACATTAGCCCGATTAAAGTGCCCGAAAGTACGTTTAGGGCAGGATGAAGATGTGGGAGAGAAAATATTAAAATTAAGAGTTTTACTGCACAAGACTGCGGGTCAGAGTTGCCAACTAAGCTGGGAAAAAGTGTGCATTTCTTAAGCGAGGACATAATTAATGGCGACAACATAAGTCAAGCTGTCAGGAATTGATTAGGGCGATATGGAATATAAGTCGGTTATCTAATCAACTGTCCCAGATCGTTGAAAATACTGAATAAATAGCCCCCTCCCCACCTGTATCAGTATAAAAGAAGACAACTATCCAGCGTGATGTACATTAAAATCCCCTAAATAGAGGGCTTCAGCATTTGGGAGAAAATGAAAGGCTCATGATTGCTTGTAAGATAATAAACAAGAACTGGAAAATCTGTCCATTAGAGGAGCAGTAGCAAAGTACAATTAAATGATAGTAGTAGCAAAACAGATTTTAAGCCATAGAACTTCGAAATTACCAGATTTAAGGTTAAAAAATGTGATGCCAACACCAGACTTTAAGTGTTTAAAAAATGTGATGCCCCAGCGCAGTATTTTTTTGTTATATAGGACGGCGAACCCCACCATTCAGATGGAACTTGTATAAATAAGTGTAGCAGAATTGAACCATTTTATTCGCAAATTTTTTAAATTCGCCAAGTTCTAACTAGTATATATATTATATTATTATTATAATAAACATATATATATACTATATATATACTATCATATATATATAATATATTAGATATATATATATATATATGATAACTATATATATAGTATATATATATATACTTATATATACCTACATATTTATATGCATCCATATGGATTATATATAAATGGGGAGTTAGTGCGTTTAGCATAAACACCGGAAACAGAAAAATAGTAGAACATGACTTAAGTCGAAAAGAAAACTCAACCTAACGTCCCCGTTAAACCCTTAAGTGAGAACATCGTCAAAATCGGGAAAAAATCCACCCTAGGGATTTCACGAGACTGCGACAGACCCTCACTGGGTATCTCGTCCAATGTATGGGAGTCAATCCCTTGGCCCGACCCACAATCATATCCCCTACCAAATCCACGCCATTCATTTCTATTATGCACCTTTCTTCTAGCTTCTGCCAAACTCACATTCCTCTCCTTCAGGCATTCCATTACTGACTCAATCCACTTTTTCTTCGGTCCCCCAGACGGTCGATCTCCCAGCACACTCACCGCTATAAATCCGCTTAACCAACCAACTTTATCATCCATCCTTTCCATTATGACCAAACCATCTCAATGTACTCTCGTTTATTCTCTCATTTATGCCTTTCTTCACACCACAAACCTCCCTTGTAGTTCAATTGCCATTCTCATTTTTTATTCAATTTCTCCAATTTCTCCATTTTCTCACCACAGTACTTCTCGAACAAATCTTGTACTTTAGATCTATACCTCTTATTCTAGACCATGTTTCACTACTATACATTAACGCAGGTAACAACATGCCCAAAACCCTAACGCATTCAAGACATAGTCCCTTATTCAACATAACTCCAATTGAATCTCAAACCACCTAAATTAATGTTCTCTCTCCAGACAACCACCCGGCTCTAACCATCGTTTAGGGCAATTTAATCACAAGAAAGGAGCGAGCCTTAATCACTGATGAGGTGACATGTTCATTCTATCATTGATCAAATCTTTTCTTACCTAACTATAGAGCTCGATGGTACTTGTTCTCGGGTCATATACGGTAGAGACTTTGTCTTTAGGGAATAGAACGCATGCTTTCCTAACACTCCTGCTAATTCCGCTTAGAATCATTGTTGGGATATTCGACGGACTAATCACCCTAATAATACCTTGTTCAGATGTTCAAAATGTCTACAGTTTATATGTATCCCGATCCATAATTCCATCATGCGGACAGAAATGGAATAAAATTCCTCGAGAAAACATGGAAATCTTTCTCTCTTTGAACTATTTCTCAGGAATTATATTTCTTCAAGTTTCTGATAAATTTTCCTTACTAGATTTACGATAAAATTAATTTACTTAGCTCTAAATAAAAAGTTATCTAATTCATTAAGACTTAAACATGCGAATGCCATTCTCTGCTTATTGGAAATGTATCCTGGGACATTAAAAGAAATAAAAATATGTATATTTTTTCCGGGATAATTTTTGTATTGTGTGAACACAGTATAACACTAGACGAAAATGTCTACCTACGTGATTCTCATATACTGACAAATATTTCTCCCCTCTTACCAAAAAATATCTCTTAAGTTCTGTAAATTCTTTCTTTCTCTTATTCGTTCTGATGGATCTATTGCTAATACTCCTGCTGAAAAGACTAATCTATTCAGTCTCACCTCTTCATCTAATTCAACCCTGGATAACTCTTAGCAAAATACTTTTCTTCCTCCACCCACCACCTATTAGAATTCCATGTCTTTAACTTATATTTCATATTATTGAATGCAATGGATTCTGAAATTATAAACGTGGCGTTTCTTGGTCCAAAGCTATGGACATGGTATATCATGTGTGACTGCTCTCCAAGCTCCTTTCATTCGAGTTTTTTCACTTCCCTTTGTTTAATCATGTCTATTTTTTTTAAATAGTTCCATGTCAATGTGGGCTACTACTTCAATCCCTGTTAATAGTAGGGTTCCACAATATTCTATCCTAATTCTTACAATTTTCCTACATTTCATCAATAAACTTCTCAGCTGCTTCTATATAACTATACAGTCTCTCATACTGTTGACTTAACACTCTATTCTATTATTAGTTTAAAATCATCTTCCTCTTCTGCGGTCATAGTTTTCTCTTGACTTCAGTTTTCTGATCCTATTCTTCCTAATCTCCTCTCTGGTGGGTTAACCGAATGGAGCAAACAACTTTAATATCCAATTCTAAAACAATTCTTAAAGAACTTCGTAACGCTGTGCGCGTAATGTTGTGCTCTAATATTATATATATATGAATATACAATATATATATTATATATATATACTATTATATATATATATAATACTATAATAATATATATATATATTTATACTATATATTACTAATATAAATATATATATTACTAGATATATAAAAATTTTTTTGAGAGAGAGAGAGAACCACCACTGCGCACAAAAAAAAGCGGCGATACCGAGTCAGAAAACCCACAACTACAGGGGCAACTCCTAAATAGAACGCATGAAAACGGGGGAATGCAATTATAAATCCTATAGAGCAGAGTCAGTCCGAAGGAAAGCAAAAATCGCGTCACTGTGGAATGACAGTGACTTCACGACCAACATATATGATGAGGCCGGAGATCGGAAAACGGCACCTATGGTGTGTAAACCACAGGAAAAAGCCGGTCTCTTTAAAAGCCGCAAGAGCCACCACAATCCACGAGAAAGATGGGCGCAACCCGAACAGTAGACACTAGTGAACGGCAAGAAAGGGACATTAAAGGGGGATGTTCCCTCTGCCATAACGCATTAGCTACTGCTGTATACATTAGTATGCCCCAATTCACCGCAAACGAGCCAGGACCACACCTGGTGCCGACTCCGGCGAAAGGACGATGGTGGGCCAATCCCTAGGAGGCGGCCTATATGCTACGCAGTTTTTCCGGCACCAGATGACTCTCCGATCAACACTCCTGCCAGCAAACAGGCGAGGAAGCCCTGTTTGAGTACGGGGAGCAGAAAATCAGCACAGCTGGGGGTGTATCCAGCAAAGAATGGCCACAGGCTAAGTATTCGTCGACAGGTACTTTCAAGGTGTGGGCGGCGCAACTAGGCGCTTGTCAGCCAATTCGTACCCAGGAATACCCCACGTAGAAGGGACCCAGCAAAACGTCAAACGCTGTGGGTGTGTGTGTGATATATATCATATATATCATATCAGCTAATATATATAATATACATATATATCATACTCATATATATATTACTCACTATATATATATATATATCTAGTATATATACTATATAACTATATATATATTATATATATATATATAACCCTTGAAATGATAAATAAACATTGCCAGTAATTTTTTTTGGAGTGGATGTATCAGGGACCTCCACAGCACACAGAATGCGGCTATACCGTGTCAGTAAAGCTAACGCAGGGGAATCCCTAACTGAACGAAATAGGAACAAAGCTGAGATGGTTAGATCTTATATAAGAATCTTCAGTTCCAACAGGAAAGCAAAAACTCGATCACTAACGAAAGTGAGATTGAATTCGGATAAAGAGTGCTGAAGGCGATGCCGAAGAGGTATAGTTAGCACGTTTAGGAAAAAACGTGCTTTTAAGGGTCGAGATGGCAACAAAATCCCAAAAAGAGATGAACGACTGTGAGGGAATTGGAGTGAGCAAAAATGTACAGGTCGGCGATCCCCCTGCGACAATAAGAAAACCCATGGGTGAGTCTATGGTATATGATCAGACGCAAGCGAAGCCAGCCACCTCCGAGAGGCGACCTCCTCCTTAACTAGAAGAAAACCGAAACAACCAATTGACGGCTTTGTACGATCCGAAGTTTACGGGATGCCACGAGCATCCTCCCGCCCAACAATGATTATGAAGAGGTGATTAGTGATGTGCTATGGATGTTAGACTGCAAGAAAAGGACTTTGGGGAGAGCGCGGTAATTGGATAGAATGAGAGAGAAAGGTTGCAATACATAGTAAAGCTGTAGGCTATAGATGGAATAACTGTGAAATGATCAAGCAAGGAGGGCGAGATGGTGACTGAATGGATTTGGAAGTTGTGTAACAAACGAAGCGTTTATGGATCCCAAGGGATTGGACGAGAGCAGTAATAGACCCTTATATAAGGGTAAGGATGTAAGATATTCTGGATATTATTTATATGGTTCAGAATTAGTAATGCTGGTATCTTGGTTGAGTGATTCGAATAACTGCATTGACGAAGAGCAAGGGTTCATTTAAGAAGTGGTAGGGGAAGAGGTATGTGAATCACACAGTTCCACGACGATTGAACACAAAATGATGGAAGAAAAACCTGAACCGACGAAGAAAACTACGATTGATTTTCTTTCTGCATATTGATTACTTTCAACTGGCGAGATGACCAGAATTAATAAGGGGAAGCTCCGTTGTGACGAAAGATTTTCAAGAAGCTCTTGAAAGAGTCGATAGAGCATATCTGAATGAAATATTAAAGACAGCAGATGAGAAAGATGTGTCGAAAGTCGTAAGCCATAAATGGATTGAAAATGAGTTTAAAATTAATAGTTTGTGAATCAGGATGTGTCTACGTCCCTTTAGTTCATTAATATTGCACATGAATGGGACAGCTCGAGTTACGAAAAAAGTTTAAGGCGGGGGTTGCAAGGAAGGTTAGAATGATTGGAAAATGTCCGGTGTTGGAGGGAGCCCCGCTTATTGTATGTGGATGATTTGGTTTTGTGTAGCGAATCTGAAGTGTTTGAGAGGATTGGTAGAGGTTTGGCAGGGTGTGTAAAAGGAGGTATTTGAGAGCAAATGTAGATACGATTAAGGTTATGGTAGTGAGTGAGAAGAGTCCCCCCCGCTGTGTCGTAAAGTCTCATGTTAGACGATGAGCAGCGGAACCAAGTATCCGACGGTTTAAATACTTGAAGGATGTCGTTGGGATGAAAAGGAACGGATTGATGCAGTGGTGTACTAGAAAATTGTTTCCATTGCGTTGGTAAGGTTGCTAGGCGCAATTAAACCCTTTGATGGTATAAGGTGGCTCGTTATCTGACGTGGCGCTAGACTTTGCATGAGGGTGTTGCTAAAATGTGTTAATGTATAGTAGTGAAACTATGGTCTGGAATAAGAGGTATAGATCTAAAGTACAATGTGTTCTGATGGACAATCTTAGGGGCGTGTTAGGCGTGAGAAAATTAATCAAATGAGGAATAAATGCATTAGAGTTGTTTGGTTTGAAGAAAGGCGTAAATGTGAGAATAAACCAGAGTACATCGAGATTGTTTAGTCATATGGAAAGGATGGATGATAGTGGGATGTATATTGGTGTGTGTGTGCTGGGAATCGATCAGCAGGGAGACCGAAGAGAAAGTGGATCGAGTCAGTAAAGGAATGCCTGAAGGAGAGGAATGCGAGTTTGGCAGAGTCTAGAAGGTGCATAATAGGAGTGAATGGCGGGGTATGGTTGTGGGCTTGGCCCAGGGAATGAACCCTACATTGACGAGATGCTACAGCGATGGTCTGTCGCAGTCTCGTGAAGCTCTAGAGTGGATTTTTCTGACTATGACATATTCTTCTACTACTTTTGTTTCCGGTTTCAGATTCTAGGTTGGTCAAGTATGTATGAGCATGGTATACCATAATTTTGAATTACCTAGACTCGATTGCGCAACATTTTCAGATTCACCTTATTGAAGTATTCTAAATCAGATGCTGTAAGACCATATTCTCAAAATATATTTATTGGTTGCCCAATTTCCGGTTATCAGAGAAGTATTACATCAATTTTGTTGTATTAAGACTGCCCGTCAGCGTTGTATTAATACGTGCTGTATGTCATACATAATATACTGTATTAAGTTCTTAGGTTTTATTTTGAAGTCATTCTACTTGGCAGCTTCTTTGAATATTTGCATTCTGATTGGAAAAGACGTAGTTTCCCGTCTTATATAACGACTTAAAAATAAATATCAATATGCATAAAGATTGTTGCACCAGTCAAGTAAGTTCCATATGCCACTGCTCTCGCCAATTATGTGCATATTAAATTTATACAAATAAGGCAAGTAGAAAATTGGAAAAAAAAAACTGAGGCACATGTTATTTAGGGATAGACTCGGCCGTCATAATCGCCCCCAAAATATTGGTAGAGTACTACTACTACTACTTCGAGAAATTTTGAAGAAAAATTTTATTATTTCAAACTTCAACCACCACACAGAAGAGAAAAAAACTGAAGCATTCCGCGAGTGTTTAACAATGCTTGCGACGGCTCTTCTAGACCTCGTCTCGTTTACAAGCAAAATTCTTTTCCTTCAGTTAAATCTACATTTTCAAATAGAGGTCATAAGCAGTAAAACTTGCATGACCGATGCAGGATGAATTGTCATAATGACGAAATTGCCTAACTGATAATTTGCCGTCTCTTTCCTATTCTACATAAACCATTAAATAAATTTTTAGCTTTACTCGTGTAAGATTTCAATTGGAAGCATTTGTAAAAGCTATCCCTTTATTTACCCAAATATTACGTTATTGTTTCTCAATATAAATTACTTCAGCTTATCTAAGCTGGGGTTGGTCATATCCTCTAGAACAGCGCTTCCCAACCTGGAGTACGCGTACCCCTGGGGGTATTTGGTAGACCGGTTGGGGTACGTGAAAATAATATTGGCAATGGCGGATAGCACCAATTAAGGGAGGAATAGGTCCCCGCCCACCATTAATCATATCGCTGTTTTTATTTTTCATTTTAGACTTCTATTATATAAAAAAAATCGAAATAGATTGTAAAATCAAAAATGAAAGCCAACAAATGTCATTAATCAATATGTAACATTAATTTAGTTAGTCTTGGAATAATTAATTATTTAGCTAACCCTCAAGAACGTTAATATCTAACAAAAATAAACTTTTTTAGTCTGAAGGGATGGGGGGGGGGGGTTATGTGAAAAGTCTAATCAAGGTGTACGGGAGAGGAAAAAGTTGGGAAACGCTGTTCTAGATGACCCAAAGAGAATTTCCAAATTTGAAGAACTACTTTTCAAAATTAAAACTAGTCCAGATCTAATTCTAAATACCACTAAAATAGGTAGAAATTTGCTACCATAAAAGGATATAAGAAGAAACAACTAAACTATACACATTTACAGTGGTACCAAAAGGACTACAAAATACCAATCCCCAATTCCACCCAGAGTAAAACAATTAAAAAAAAAAAACTTTATTCATTTACAGTAAAAAAAAGAAAATTAATAATAATAATAATAATAATAATAATAATAATAATAATAATAATAATAATAATAATAATAATAATAATAACCAAGGATAAATGAAGAATATTAGCAATAAAAAACCCTATAATATAAATTTATAACAACTATTTCTACTAACATTTAAATAACATTACCACCTACAATCTTAATAATAATAATAATAATAATAATAATAATAATAATAATAATAATAATAATAATAATAATAATAATAATAATAATAATACAGAATTATAAGAAACATATTTATACAAAATTTTGTTTTTCAACTGAACATGCTTTTTCTTTACAATGTAAAAACCTTTTCCATACGCTGTAAATTAATAATAATAATAAAGTAATTATAAAATAATATTAATAATAATAATTTGCTACGAAATTTCATCATGAACCTCATCAAGTCTAAAATGGGACTCGCACCATAGGCGAGACCCGGGACACAATTCGCCATAATTTATGCTCCAATCTTAGCCTTCTTTAATTTGATCCTGTTGTCTGGATTGACTATGGTTTGGAGCCCAGGCAAAAAGGTTGGGTGTTTATATATACTTACATATAATATATATATATATATTATAATATATAATATAAATATATATATAATATATATATTATATAATATATATATATATATATATATATATATATATAATATATATATATATGTACCGTATATATATATTATATAATATATATATAATATATATATATATATATATATATATATATATAATATATATATATACTTTATATATATATATATATATATATATTAAGATATATATATCAGAGCACCGATTTTAAAATATTTCATAAAAAACAAACTTTTAGCTACCATGTAACTGACAAAATTAAGGTTAATAAAAATAATTAGTGATTGTGACGATGTCGAAATTATTTCGATTACGAAGAGAAATTCGCGCAAGAAATTCTTTGGCGATAGGCTTAATTAAAAAGAAAAAGGAATAAAAAAATGCATCCAAACTTCCAATTTTCGCTTCCGTTTTCTATTCATAGTTTTATGACAAAACAAATTCCCTTGATTCTATAAAGACAGCCAATTCTTCAGACACTCTATGCCGATCCATCATCTCATCACTAATAATTAAAAAATCGGGTACTTCGACAAACACTAAAAAAAATTGCATCTTTTTATTCATAATAGTGTGCAGCAAAAGTATATATACAAGTACAATAGGTCTCTATACTCGCATAAGAACTAAAAAAAAATAACTAACACAATGATTTTTAGCAAGAAATGCACAACACCTTGCACTAAAACGATTCAATATTTAAAAAGTCAAATTGCACTTGTGTTTAAATTATTTTCATTGACGATTCAAACGACTCACGCAATTTTAACTCTCGAGATAATTTATCAATCTGGTCATCAAAACATCTAATATACTTTCCCATTGGCTAGCCGTTATCAGGTCCTACTACCAATTCCGAGGTGCCTTCAATACTTCCACTGTCCCAGTTCCTTGCCCTGTGTAGAAGCATCATGCACCCTTGTACGGGGTACTAGTCCCTCTGGTAGTTCCACCAACACAGCTCATTAAAGGTGGAGTCCAGAGTTTTCAATCCTATTATCAATCTATTTTTAGCTCCAGAATCATTAGTCACTTCGTCTTTCTAAGCAGTTTAATCAGTTCTTGTCCAGCACACTGACCACACTTATCTCCTATGCTCCTTCTTATCAGTGCTACACAACCGATAAAGCATAGAACACTCCTTCTTCAATTTACCCCACAACCTTTGATCTACGCTACACTTTCAAGCACCATGTTTCAAGGCACGATGACCTTTAATAATTTTGAGACAACGACCATATATTTTCCAATATCTCATGGGTATCATATAGAGCCCTGGTCTTTCCTTACCAGGAGTTAAAAAATTAAAAATTAGGTATCCCACAATAGCTGCATAATTACATGTGTATAATAGATATCCAAAACCGCAGTAATTTACTTGTATTATTTACTGCAGTAACGAGAAGCGAGGTATATATATTATAAATATATAACTATATATATATAGATATATAATATAAAATATAGTATATACTATATATATATAATATATATAATATATATATATATATATATAGTATAATATATATACTAATATATATTATTATATATATATCCGGGACTTAATGCTCTCATCCCAACATGCTTAAAACACACACACACCACACACCAAGATGATGCATTTATTGATAGCTACCACACTCAGTATCCTCAAGAACTGAAATCAACCATTCAACCACCTTACTTAACCTAATATCTCTTTTTGCTCCCCTTAAATTCGTCATTACAACCTGTCATACTTTTCCTGCTTTCTCCTCAGATGACATTCCAGATACTCATCACAATTTCAAACATAAAACGAACCTACACACACACACACACATCTTAAGCGAAAAAAATATACACAAAATTAGTGAAGAAAGCAAACAAGAAAGCAAACTGGCAATAGAACTAGATTTATACTCCTTTCAAACAGCTAATTTTACCTCTCTTAAAAAAGCAATACAACACTTTTTCAATAAAAAAAATTCTGAAGGCATCTAAAAAATACATCCAACATGGACACCAAAACATTCAACACTAACTTCTACAAAATAAGACACCCGTATTAAACAAAGAAGAAACTCAATACAAGACAATAGACAACATTCTCAGGACCAATTAAACAGCAATGGTTAACAACAAACAGAATAATTGGATGACCTCAAAAATCCACTATTATCTTGGCTCAAGCAAGACAGAAGGGAATCTAACATACACCCAACAATATTTCTACCAAACAATACTCCTCTCAATAAACAACCAACCATCCTGTCTGTGTCTCAGAACCACGATGTCCTAACCCACATCATGGACATTCACCCCCCCCCCCCCCCCCCCCCCCAAAAACATCACTTCAAAAAACCAACACAAATCTAAATACAACGAAAAAACTTGTCCGAACATAAAGAAACTCTCAATCACACACATAACAAAACCATACCTCCTCTACTTCCTAAATTATGCATCACCTGCCTGGGCACCCACAAAATCACAATCTAACATTCAGAAATTGGAAACCGTACAGAATAAAGCTCTCATCCAACACCCATCCCAAAACATCTACTAGCAAACAAGAAAACTCTACCCATTAAAATCATCTTGACAAATAACTATCAATTTACAGTAATCACTCTCAAATATCACCCCCGGGTACTAGAAGAAACAAAAATCACACCAAAATTATACTATCCTAACTGGACCTAACATATACAACCCGCTCCACCACCTCCAGATAATCCCATCATTAAACATATCCACACTCACTAACTAAGAACAACCTCCTCATACCCCAATAACTCCATACATAAAGCCATATCACCAAAAAAACCCTAAGAGAACAAAAAACCCCAAGCTTATTGAAGGCTCATTACTCTAGGGGAAATAATTATATAAATAATATATATATATATATCAAGTACTATATCATATATAAAATATATATATATATATATATACTATTATATAATATATAATATACATATATATAATATATATATATATATATACTATATATCTAGTTAATATGAAACGGCCTTCCCGTGGCCAGGAAGGTGAGTCCCGCCTCTCATACGAAAGAGTACGTGGTTTCAAATCCTCGCGTATCATTGGTTATCTACCTGGGGCAAGAATTTAAAAACTTGACTCACCTAACCGTTGGTGGCGCTGGTTATGGGGATACCGCCTTTAAAGGCATTTCCTTGGCCCCCGTGTTACCCCCTGCACAGGGGGATAAAGCACGTTAAAGGTAGTTTTAGTTTTTATGTATATATATATAATCACATAAACGGCGATTTATGAATATATACATATATTCCATACACTTACAGAGAAACGTCCCAATTAGACACTAGATATAGGAGCGCTTAAAATCAATGAAAAATACATTGTTCCACCTAAAGGAGAACTCTTGAAACGCCCTCATTTGATCTATTCAAATGGCGTTGTCGTGGCGTCAAAAAAAACATCGCTTCTTTGAAACGCTAGATGAGAAAAATAATGAATATTTATAAATAAAAAAATATTTAATTACAAACATAATTATAATTTGATCTTCAGGTATCGTGGGGAACATCCTTCCTTCCTTCCCTCCCCCCATAGTAGCATGGGGGCATAATCTAAAACAATAACAAGATGATGAAGTAGTATGATGTAAAGCAGCGGTGCCCAACCGTAGCTCGCGTACCGTATTAGTGTGGCTCGCGCTCGCGTATCACATCATCACGTATAAAAATTTAAATTCAAAAATTTTTATAATATATATATAATATATAGTAATATAATATATATATATATAAAATATATATATATTATATATTAATAATATATATATTATATATATATATAATGTATTTATATTTGTCAATTTAATTATTTTTAAGTTTTTACAATATATAAGAAGACTAAAGGTTGGGCACCACTGATGTAAAAATATGTAGAAAGGGCAAACACAGCTTGCGATTCGTATAAAGTACCAAACTTCATTTTAACTATCTGAGGTCATAACAGTATCCATATATTAATGTGGTGTTCTGTGATGTTTATATGTGAATGTGTTGTTTATACAGGCAATAATAATAATAATAATAATAATAATAATTTAATAATAATAAAATAATAGGCGAATGAGTATGAAACAAGTAATAAGTTGCAATATTAAAAATGTCTTATACAAACATACACGCACAAAAATATTACAAATAATAATAGAAATAAAAATAAATACAATACTAATAATGATAATAATAATAATAATAATAATAATTAAAATTAAGAAGCACTGTTTAAGTTATTAAAATATACGCTACTTCATTACCCATCCATAATAATAATAATAATAATATAATAATAATAAAAAATAATAATATAATAATAATAATAATATATGATAATAATATATAATAATATCACTGTTTTTCTTGTAACATTTCTTTTAGCTTTAGTAGAATAAGTCGACAAACCTTTAATGATGTTAGATAATTTAAATTTGGTCTGTCCATGTCTAAACCTTGATGGTCCAGAAGGATGAAAAGTCCAACAGACTGGGGCGTGGGTCCCCCAATTCCGAATGCGCCATTCTTCCTTCCTTAATCTGAACGATTGGTTCACTAACAACAACGCCCTTGTTAGCATCCGATAAATTAAATATTTTACTATCGGGAGAAGAAGAGGCTGAAGAAGCAGCTCGTACGTGGTGTGTCATGGTCGATGAAGAAGGCATAGCATGACCCAACTGTAGTATACTCTCCGACATTGTAATGGGTGGCTGAGCGGCTCTCATCATGTTAGGCAAGAATGGAGAAAAGTTAACAGTGGCACCATTGTGCTTCTTGATGACATGTGTTCGCAAATTGGCCTTTTGTTTAAAGGTTGATGGACAATCTGGACAAGAAAATGGCTTTACATCCGAATGAGTCATCTCATGCGCTCGTAAATTAGATTTCTGAGCGAAAGTCATGAAACAAATTGAACACTCAAAAGGTTTTTCACCAGTATGAAGTCTTAAATGGGCTTTTAAATTAGACGCAGCAGAAAAACTTGTACCACATTCGGCACATGAAAATGGTCCAACACCGCCATGGCTAGCTTTTCGACCCCGTCTTGTTGGTGGTGGTTCATCATGAATCTGGTGCAGTTTCAGTCTATGGGCTTTTAGATTTGATTTTTGCCCGAATGCTGAACCGCATTCCTCACATACATAAGGCTTTTCACCCGTGTGTGTTTTCTCATGTGTCTTCAAGTTTGACAACTGCCTGAAACTCGCGCCGCAATGTTCGCAACCGTACGGCCGCTCATTCGTATGTATACGTTTGTGATTTCGCAAGTGCGTAGACTGAACAAAACTGGCGTCGCACAAATCGCATTTATATGGTCGCTCTCCTGTATGTATTAACCTATGGCTCTTAAGATTGGACTGTTGGGTAAATTTGGCGCTGCAAATATCGCAAACAAATGGTTTTTCTCCTGTATGCAATTTCTGATGAGTTTTAAGATTTGAGATCTGTGTAAAAGTAGCCCCACATTCAGAACAATCAAATGGTCTTTCACCTGTATGAATCCGTTGGTGTGTTTTTAAATTAGCTAACTGAGTGAAAGAAGCTTGGCATATTGTGCACTTAAAGGGTTTGACACCAGTGTGTCTCCAAAAATGATTCTTCAGTTGTGCTGCATTTTTAAAACACTGGTGACAAACATTGCACTCAAAGGAACCCTCATTTTTTATCCTCTTTTCATCCAATACAACTTCAGGCGTTGATAAAATTGTATAAGCATTTGACCCAGAATGATCTTGTAATAAAGCCTTTCCTTGACTTACTGATGTTAATACATCGAGAGCAGCTGACTGAGCTAATGCTGCATAGCTTGGAGGAGGATGATGGCCTTCAAGATGAGGAAATGAATCAATCCTATGACAACCCTCTTTCCCAGACAACTTACTCATAGCTGAATGAATGTGAAGCTGCTGATGGTGGTCTGGTGGAGAGGATCTAAATTCTTCTTCTTTAATTTTAAATTGAAGTGGGGCAACTGCTAGATTCGCTTCACGCTCTAACATTGAAAATTCTACAAGTGTTCTTTTATGCGCTTGCGCCAAAGTCAAATCTGTCACCATAGGTTCACTAGCACTATTATCTGTTATCAAAACACTACCACTAGTATACACTGGTAACCACAACTACTCCAGAAGTAACACCTGAAGCATTACTTCCACCACTACTAGTACTTGGGGAATTTGTAGTGGGAGGCTTGGGGATGCCACCTTAGGGAGACTGGAAACTGGAGGTGAGGAGTCCCTTGTTGTGCTGTTTCGTTGACTCTGCCAAAAAGAACATTATATATATATATTATATATATTTATATATATATATATATATATAATATATATATATTATATATAATATATATATATATATAATATATATAATATATATATATTAATATATATATATATATAATATATAATATAATATAAAGTTAGTTAGTTTCACTGATCTTAGTGCGATAAAAGAGAGAGTTTTGAGATCGAGTTCGAGTCTCAATCTGGCTTTTCTAACAACAACAAATTGTTCGTTAGAGGAGATTTTCTGTACATTGTAATTACAGTCTACAGCATGGGAATTTACCCCAATCTCATTGCCCCACACATCATTAAAAAACACAGCCAACACATACAGCAGACACAATCTATTATAAACATACAAAAAAATCACACACTCCTCTCTCTCATGCTGCGTAAATATAAGAAAGGTGAGCTCTTCAGGATTCGAAACCATGTCAACAGTGACTTAAAATTTGAATATGAATTGAGCCAAACAGGGCTGCTATCAGCTTAAGATAATCTTTAGCGCTTTAAATCCACTGGTTAGGAATAACATATAACACAATTTCCCCTGAACCAAAGACCCTACTATGTAGGTAATGTTACCAACCCAAATTCATGGGATGCATGCTCAGTGGCAATAAACTAATAATATATATTATATATATATATATATAATATATATATATATATATATATATATATATATATATATATATATAATATATATATATATATATATATATATTATAATTAATAATTAAATTAAGAATTCTTTATTTAAAATAAAAAAAAGTGGTTTTTTTTTTTTTGGGGGGGAACTTCCCCCCCAGGGGGGGGGGGAGGCTTTTTTTTTTTGGAAAAAAATTTCAAAAGAAATTAATTTTTAAACAATTTTTGTATTTTGTTATTTTTTTAGATAATTTTTAGGGTAAATACATAAATTTTGCGGTAAACTACCTGAGAGCTGGTGAGAGCTAGACCTAACCTAACCGGACTTAACCTAACCTAACCAAACAACCTAAATTAACTAACCTAACCTAACCTGAGAGCAGTGCCCACTTATAAAAATATATATATATATATATTATATATATATATTATATAATATATATATATATATTATATATTTAGATATATATATATATATATATATATATATATATATAATATATATCAGAAAATGAAGGCTGGAAAAAAAAATCCCCTATTCTAGCTAAAGAATCATTAACTTTTGCTTAAAAAGATGCATGGAAAATTTAAAAAAATTTTTTTTTTTTCAGGGGGGGGGCCCAAAAATTTCCCTTTTTTCCCCCCCACTTAGGGGTTTTAAAAAAGGGTGGCGGAAAACAAAATAAGAACTGCTGATTCCCTCATAAAATCTATACAGCATTTTTTTTTACATTTAATATTAAAAACGATTCACCCTCCGTCATTCTCAAAACATTCACCCTCACAACAAATGTATAAAGGATAAGATTATTTATTTTTTGCATCGAGTGGGCCAACTATTATTATTAATTATTATTATCGGCACACCAACACAGGATTATTGGGTGGAATCCCAATGTCAGTGACAAAAAAACAAAAATAAAAAAGCAGGAAAAGTGGTGAATATGTTTTTATAGTTAAATTCAAAATCATTAAGGAAAGCAAAGAGTTACATCAGATCTGAAGGAATGAGATTTCAAAAGGGAAAAGAAATAGGGAATGCTGTCTAGGTTAACAGTGCAGTAACGTAGGAAAGATTTTACTCTTAGAGACAACTAACTACAGCATTACATCCAATTAAGAGTCTCTGGAGTCTCACAGAATGCCAAAAAGTGTCCATGCACTGAGCTTTCACGAATTAGCGACGAATAAAACTATAGAAATTGAGATGTAGTGAGGTGGCTTTTCGAGGAACAGAGATTGAGAAAGTGGATATGCGTGGATTTTGTCTTGTTACAAATTATTTTTTATTTGGATGTCAGCAATTAAGTCATATCTGGCTGGGAAAAAAGATCATGTGATTGACAAAGATCTCTATGATTGCTCGTTGAGAATGGTTAAATATCCAGGAACAGGAAGCGTTGTGAAGATATTTGAAGTAGCAAGCGTGTTTGACATGTAAGATATGAGCGGAGGAAATCTTAGGTGATGATGATGTGGGATGAAGGCATGGGGCCATGAACTTAGTGAGCACGCCCTGTGGAACCAGCGAGTTTTTTTGGCTGGAGATTCCCAGAGGGGAATTTGAGTCATATCTGTAAGAATTTAAGGAGAGCAGTATGCTTATGGATGCAACATTAATTGTCCTAGGGTTAGAGAATCCGTGGTGAAGAGCAGGTTGCTTGGGACAGGGTAATGTGTACATGTGGGAGCGCAGGAGATATGAAGTATTCGGGAAAGGACGCCTCTCCAGGTAAGGGAGGCACATGGGATAGTTTTTCTTTGCATATCTGGTCGCATCTTGTAGGTCTAATAAGAGCATTGTAAGTTTAAAATTTTCTGTTTCCGGTTGTACGAGGAACATTGGAAAGAGTTAGGAAAGATGAGGTCTTGCAATTTATGCAGCACGAAAGAGAGGTTAGCAAGAATGTAAGATGCATCACTAGCACAAAGCGGGGCCTAAAACTGATAAAACTGCGTATGGGCCTGAGAAGACCAGTAACATCGGAGAATGGCCCATATTATGGCAGCAGAAGCACCTTCTAGATTTGGTTTGCAATACACGAACATTGTACATAGTGATTCACCTTTTCAATTTTATGACAAATAAAAGGTTGCTAACTACATCGCCCTTCCTACTACAACCACAACTCTATGATAATCATGACTAGAAAAAGACGCAAAGTCTGTAAAGAGAATCTTGAATTTAATTATGTATATAATCTATACTAAGAATAAGAAATGGGTATAAGAAAATGGGTGGCCATAAAGGAAGACAGAAAGAAAGTAGGTATTGTTTGACCTGTTAAACAGAATTACAGAGATGATATGTTTAAATAAAAGAAAAAAAATCAAAAGTAGATTAAATAGAAGAAACTTAAAGAGATGACAAAAAAGTGCACAAGTTGTTAAAATTAATTTCGTATTAGGAAAAGAATTTTAAAAGATACTTTCTTATATAAAATAATTCTTTAAGTGAGAAATTAATTTATGTAATATATATTTGTTGATTGGTCACAACAATTCGTTGGGAACATTTTTTCAAAGTGTATTAAAACCCATTAAAATATATACAATTCTTTTTAGGCTGTCAGTCAACTGAAGATGAATGCTGCATTTTCAACTAGTTTAAAACATTTCAACAACAAAAACGTCTCTTTGCCGAAGAATGGAATCTTTCATTATGAAAGATAGAATAGTTAGAACAAAAAGTGAAAAGAGTTAAAAAGTAAATGAGCACTTTGAGTTAGCTAAGCATTGACTTAGATCTAAGCCAACGTCCGAAAAAATAGCAACCACTTTGATCTAGCTTATGTTGCGTATCACCTTCGTTTACAGTTAGAAATGATGCTATGTATGCTGGATACTGTTCTGATTTCAATAATATTCTATACAAAGAGGGAATATATATATATATATATATATATAATATATATATATATATATATATATATAATATATAATATATATATATATATATATATATATATATATATATATATATATATATATATTATATATAATATATATATATATATAAAGGTTATTAATTAATAACAAGACGTCGGAGAAAAAATATCAAAGGTATGGCTTCTCTTTTAAAAGTTCGATGCTGAATATTGACTGAAACATTTCTGCTTATACACCTTTCGATTTCTAAGTCCCTCTTTTATCATAAAAATACATAACAGGACCTAACTCTATAAGCATGTCTGCTTCAAGAAGCTACTAAAAAAAAAATAATTAAAAAATCACAAAAATAAATACCAAATGATAATACATTGAACTATAAGACAAGAGGAATTTACGCCATAAAAAAAATAAAGATATTTCTTTTATGTTTTATTATTTTTATTTTTACTTTTAAAAGTTTTAACCATTTTTTTTATAACTGACAAAATGTGAATATAATTTTTAAATAAAAAAATGATATAGGAGAGAGCGAGAAAAGAGAAAAATAGAATAACACTAGATACAAGTGAAAATTAAATAAATTATAACATCTTTAAGTCATGAAAAGATTAAATATAAATATGAAAAAAAATAACGATACTAAAAAAAATAGTATTTAACAATATTCCTTACCTGTTAATGTAAAGAAAGAAAGAAAAAAATTGGCACTACCGATTCGTCGCTATTGATTGTGAAACTTTTTTTTTTTTTTTTTTTTTTTAATTTCAAAAACGATTTCATTATTCAAAATTTTTAATCCGAAAATACAAAATTACGTTACAAAAGAAAAAAAGAGGGTTGACTCGTGATAATTTGGATCCAGAAAGAAGTTATAAAAAAAACATAGTAGTAGTATCATGTGGTAATGGTAGTGGTAAGTATTAATTATTAATGAAAAATACGGTAATAAAAATCAAGGTAATATAGTACAAACAACACCCAGGGTCTGTTTCAATAAACAAAATAACCCCTTCTCGACAAAATAAAAAAAAAAACAAAAAAACAATATTAGATTTATATATATATATATATATATATATATATATATATATATATATATATTATATAATATATATATATATATATATATATATATATATATAATATATATTATAATATTATATATATATATATATATGGGGCTTGTATTATTAATTTATCTCTATTGGTATTGTTTATAAAAAGAGTAAACCTAACAATTTTTTAACTTGGTGGTAATGCTAATTTATAAGGGGGGGTTGGTAGATTAAAAGTGCTGCAAATTGGAAAACAGCTATAAAATACATCAAAAATGACATGATAGAAAGTATATTTCATATAGGTGTGTCCATCGTAATTGAAACATTAGTCATCTTAATAAAATAAATTAGATAGTAAACACTAATTAAAAAAAAAAAAACCGAATGTAATAGTTAATGTGTAGGATTAGAAAATGGGACTCATTCAGCATTGTACGTTATTTTTTTTACAAACGGAATGGCAGGATCTCCTTACAATAGTTCAATCGTAAATAGGTTATTTCATCCAACATCATTTATTAATTAACTAAACTCCCGAAGCCTATTCACATACTAAACATTCAAGGAATGCCTAACTAGAACGTTATATCTACATATATAAAAACATGATAGAAAGAGTTAAGAGGACCATGAGAATGTTTTTTTTTTGTTTTTTTACATGCAAATCTTAACAATATATTAAAAAAAATATATACGGTATGTTACTAATTGAAACATTAAAAAAATTGTATCGATGTAAAAAAACTGAAGATGGTTAGTATTTGGGGATTTGACTGGATAAAATTTGTGATATGTAAATTCAATAAAAAATAATATAATAAATAAGACTATGTAACAAGAAAAGTACTTCCACGTACACGGCTTTATATTATATATATATATATACTATATATATATATATATATATATATATATATATATAAATATATATATTATATATATATATATATATATATATATATATATATATATTATATATATATATATTATATTATATATAATATATATTATATATAATTCTTTATTTCTATCATGTATAATACAATAAATGAATTTGGCATGAGTTTTTAGAAGTAAATATAAATTGTTAGAAATTATTGAAATTTAGAAATGGAGTCTAACTAAGATGTAAATTACGAGAAAAGCTGTTAAATAGGCCCACATACCAGATTAGAATCACAAAACAAAAGACAAAAAATCTGAACATAAAAGCAAAGTTTAGGTAAGATGTCATAAAAACTAACTAGTTATAATCCTCAAAATGAGCCAAAGTAAGCCAGTGATAACTGAAAAAAAAACTGCAAATAACCATTTCCAATGCTAAAGTTATACAGATTTATTTTCTTTAGTTAAGGCTGATCAGATAAACGAGATCATTTTGAAATGGATCCCTTTTACAACATTGACCACAACTGAATGGTTTCATCAGTTTATTCATCATTTTTAAGAATCAAGAGAAGTACTGTCTATATTAATGAAAGACAATGCGAGGGGGATAACATAAATAAATAAAAAACTATACATATAAAATAATAAAAAAGGTATTACCCAAACATTTTCATGCAGAAAAATACTACAAAAATATTTTAAAACTCTCCTGAACTTAATGGTCAACATCACCCTACAACTTCAATACAACAGTCCAGTACTTCACGTACATAAGTTGAAATGGTCCCTATGTTTCCTCATGTCCAGCACATCCAGAACATATATAATTCCTCTCAAAATTGGAGTCAAGTATTAACGATTCATTGAGATTCGGGAAGGACAATAGTAACTTCTTCTGGCCAAGAACTGTCTGGTAAATATGGAGTAAGAGCGAGCTAAACATTGTCCCAGGTTAGGCCAATTATAATTTGGGAATCTTCTCACAGCCTCTCTCAAATTGTCACTAAACATCAACAGAACTTTAAAAAATTATCTAGGGACAAAGTGACAAACTTCCTTGTGAACAATTCAAAACAAAACAAACAAAATGATAAACATGCTCTCCGTTTGCCTTTTTATTGACTTGGTGAATCCATTGTGATTCATCAACTAAACTCACGCCGCTGAATCATTTCTAAAGCTCACTGAGTTATGTTAAGACAGTTAAACTACAATTAATTATGCATGCATGTATTACATTAAAAGAACTAGTCCTACTATCAGAACACAAAAAACAAAACATATAAACACTCAGATGCATTTATTCGAAGTTTGTTTACTTTGTTATAAGTTTTGTGAAAAAGGCCCTAGCGCACACCAGAGTAAAAGATGTGGAATTCAATGCTACAGCATTGGATCCAAAGTTTAGTATATATATATATATATATATATATGTTATATAGGTTGCAAGAAATATACAGGTATATATAGATATATATATATATATATATATATATATAGATATGAATTATATATATATATAATAATAATAATAATAATAATAATAATAATAATAATAATAAAGAGAGTAATGTGAACACAGGGGAAAAGTTGGAAAAAGCAAACCAAATATTTGTTTACACTATGAAATATATTTTTTAAGAACTTAAATATAATTTATGTCCTTGGTATTGAATTTTTATTAACATTTCAAGTAATTTATTAAAATTGTTATTCCACCAATGCTAAAATTTAACTTTTTTTTTTCTTTTTTTAAAATTCTAAGAAATGGGCATTTAAGTTTCCAATTTAAGCCAAAACTGACAATCAAGATAATATGTTTAAAGACGTTTAATAAAGTAATCAGACTTGTAAACCCTTCTAAGGAAATCTTGAAGTTTTTTTTTATTGTCAAAATTGGTAAGTGTGCAAAGGTAATCATAATAAACAAAAACAAAAACAAATTTTGACAGGATAAACGCAAGTATTGTGAAAAATATCACAAATGAGTTTCTACATTACTTAGAGAATCTACAACATTAACATCTAACTTATTTGAGGTTTCCATTTACAAGGCTGAAAATATAAAATTCTTTTCACTCTTTCTCAAATGTTTTTGTTTATGGTTGCAGTGAGTGTGAATGTTAGGCATCAAAATAAAGGGCTTATATATAATATTATATATATATATATATATATATATATATATTATATATATATATATATATATATATATATATATATATATATATAATATATATATATAAGATATAATATATATATATATATATATATGATACTATAATATAATATATATAATATATTATTATATTATATATATATATTAATATATATAATTATATATATATTAATATATATATATATAATATATATATAATATTATTATATATATATATAGTATATATAATATATATATATATATATATTCATGCCACCTTCTCTCCAAGACTGGGGGTAGGGGCGTGACATGCACCGGAAACAGAAAAGTAGTAGAAAGAATATAACAACAAGTCAAAAAAGAGAGCCAGCCTTACAGCCCCTTATACCTTTTAGTTGGAGAACTCGGTCGCAGTCAGAAAAATACGCCCTAGAGCAGGCAGGGAATGTGACGGACCCTCACTATGGCAATCTCGTTCAATTGGTTCATCCCTTGGCACAGGTGGGTCACAACCATACCCCACTCAAAAAGAAAAAACCCGCCATTCACTCTATTATGCACCTTTCTTCTTGCCTCGCCAAACTCACATTTTCTCTCTTCCAAGCATTCCTCTACTGGACACAATCCAGCTTTTTATCTCGCGTCTCTCAGCCAGTCTATTCCCAGCACACTCACCACTAAGCATCTGCTTAACCAACTGACTATCATCATCCTTTCCACATGACCAAACCATCTCAACGTACTTTCATTTAGTCTCTCAATTTAACCTCTCTTCCCACACCACACAACGCTTTAATACGTTCATCCTCATTTAATCAATTCTTCTCACACCAACATGCCCTAAGATTGTCCATCTTGAACACATTGTAGATCTATATTCTATACCTCTTATTCCAGGACCATAGTCTCACTACTATACATAACACAGGTAACAAACATACCCTCATTGCAAGACCCATAGCGCACGTCAAGGATGAGCTACCTTTACATTCCACAAGGATTTATTGCACCAAGCCACCTTCCTGCCATTCACAACTTCCTACTACACTCTGCGTCATCCGTTTCTTTTCATCCAACAATATTCTAAAAATAAACTCAGACACTTGTTCAGCTGCTCACCATCTACATAACTTCACACCAAGGACTGTCCCACTCACAAACCATAACCTTACTCTTATCTATGTTTACTTTCAAACTCCTCCTTTTACACACCCTGCCAAAAATCTCTCTACCAACCCTCTCAAACTCTCTTCAGATTCGTCACCCAAAACCCCAAATCAACTGCATATAATAGGTAGGGCCACCCTCACTCTGCTTCCATTCCTTTCATTCTAACACCAACTCTGCCACTGCACCTCTAATTCTTCATAAAACCCCATCCATATACAAATGAATAACCAGGGAGACATAACACATTCCTGCTCACTCGCTATTAAATATTAAACCAAATCATTTTTGACTCCATTTATTTTACCAGCTCACTAATTGTAAATATATTTTGAAATTATATATATATATTATACCTATATATATATATATATATATATATATATATATATATATATATATATATATATATATTATATATATATATTTTATTATATATATATATATATATATATATATATATATTTTATATATATATATATATATATATATATATATATTATATATATTATTGAAATATATATATATATTATATATATATATATATATATATATATATATATGTGTGTGTGTGTGGTGTGTGTATGTGTGTGTGTGTGTGAAAAAATTGAATAATAAATACATCTCTTGATGACTTATGCTTTTTTTAATTTTTGGATGTATTTAATTTAAAAGTAATGTTATTAAAATGAAAGTTATGGCAAGCAGTGTGAAACACAACCTTCCTGAATAGCTTGTTAACATAAATTGAATCTGATAATGATTTGTGGGTGCATAAATAGCTTCCCATTGAAACTTACTTATAATGATGTAAATAATCATTTTTATTTAGGTGTCAACAGAATTTAATATTGACAAATAATTTCATTTCTGATGTTTCAAAATTATACCTTAATATCAATTTGATTTATATATTATAGTTCTTTATCAAATATATAAAAAAAAAAAACACAATGAATGATGTAACATTTAATGGCTATTTGAAAGTGACTAGTTCATATTTGTTCCATGTCCTAAATTGTGAGGGGAAATGCAAACAGCGCACATTTAAGATCATAAAATTTTTTGCTTATTGCATAAACATTTGTAATTATGATATTTGTAGAGCCAAAGGATAAGGCAATCAGGGAAATAAAATTTTTGCAAAATGTAAAAATAGTGTGTACATTTCTTGACATTTCAGGAACCTCTAATTATGTTCACAACTACCCCACTTTACAAAATATATATATATATATATATATATATATATATATATATATATAAATATATATATATATAATGGTTTAAATTATTATATATATAATATATATATATTATAAATAATAAAAAATAATGTTAAAAAGCCCATTTTTTTTCCAATTTTTAAAATACTGGATTTTGCGTCACTTATGTGATTACTAGATTTAACTCGTTATCATACAAAACTTATTTTAGTGGGAAGTGAAGGAATAGGTATTTTCTATAATTTAAAATTAAAGTATTAACAGGATGCATCAAATGTTACCCCAAATAATGAGCTAAATCTTTTCAATGTAATAGATTAAATTGTATTGAAAGTGAACCAAAGCTGGTATCAGGGGCAGAGTTTTTTTTTTTCTGGTGGAGCCAGATCAAAATATATTTTTACTTATAAAAATATATTTTATATTTTATAGTATTAATGAAAATAAAAACTAGGCAGAGCCAAGTACTCATAAGATGATTGGAGTCTGAATTCAGAGACAGAAATTCACAGACTCTGTAGCCCTGTTTCAAACACAGAAAAACAGGAGCATAATTCTTCCCGATCATTATTAATATAATATAAACTTTAATACCTTTTAATTTAACTGATGTGGAACATAGGAGATTTAAAAATATAATTTCAAAACAAGAGGCTTATAATCAATTTACAAATATATATAAAAAATACCTAAATTTAACAACTGTTTATACTAAATTTCCAATCTTTTTTTTTTTTTTGCCAGTTGTTTTTGATATAAAACAAAATAAAACCTATCCATTATAAGCCCTCAACCTCAAAAAAAAGAGCATATATTAATAAACATTGAAAGAATAATCGGCAAGTCATGTTTTCTATCCAAATTTATTTGCATTATAAACAGAAAAAAAAGATAGTAATTGAGAGATTACTTAAAATCAACTCTGTGGGGATGGAAAAATAAAATATAAAGTTAATAATAATCATGTGTTGCAATTAATAAGTGTCTAAATATCTGGAGAAAAATATACCATAAAAAAAACTTTTTCTCTCCTTTATATCAAGACAGGATGAGAGGACGTAAGCAAACAGCAGTTCAAGTAACATAGAATCAAACTTTATTTTGTATATATATTATTATTAACTCGTTTTATAATTATCTAATTTCAAAATAAACTTTACAAATTTTTTACAAAATTCCCAAAACTTCCTTAAAAAGAAAAAGTAAAAAAATGCTTCTGACAACTCAAAAGAAAAAACTTTTAAATCGATGACCTTCAAAATTAGATGCGTTAATTTATTTACATAGAAAAAGCTAATTTTAATCTAAGAATCTATTTACTCTGTTACAAAATATAAATTTTATTAAAAATTAAAAAATAAATTAAATTAAATAAATAATAATAATAATAATAATAATAATTAAAAAATGTGCAAATTGAAGAAATTTAGCCTTATTATTATATGATAAAAAGCTTGACATGTATCTCGTGTTGTGAAAGCTTGGCTTCATAAAACGCGTGATAAATGGCCAATATTTTCTTGGCTTCCTCAACGAGAAAACAGGAGTTATAAACTTGTTTAAAAAATAAAATCACCTTTGTACACACTACCCAATCCCTTTGTCTTCAGATACACAAGGCTCCTTGCCCCGGCAAATTTTCGTAATAGCAACAATGCCTGAAAATATATATATAATATAGTATATATATATATAAATATATATATATATATATATATATATATATATATATAAATATATTATATATATATATATATATATATATATATATATATATATATAGTATTTAGATATTTATTATATATTTATATATAATATATATATATATATATTAGATATAAATATACCGTAAACAGGGGCAACTTTGCCACCTTTTTTTTTTTCCGCATAAATCCTGAAAAAAATTATTAATTTTTTTAACATATTAAATGCTTAAAATACAGATCTGCATTTGTACTTCACTTACCTAAAAGCATTCTTCAGTATGTTTTTTCTTTTTTTTATATGGTCAAATTTGAGGGTGGCAAAGTTAGACCACAGGTCGGGGTTACTTTGCCACGTTTATTTCATATGTAATTTTCAATAGGTTAAATTTTAGATAAGGACTTTATATTTTGGGGCAGCTTTGCCATGAGTCTTTCAAAAAGATTTTCAAGTAAATTATTTTCATAAAACTTTGACAAATATATTTTTTCTCCTTTTTTGTGAAAATTTCGGGGGCAACTTTGCCCACTGGTATTTTTTCCCATTTTTTTTTAGATTTTTCTATACATTAAAGTAAGGGACTTTGTTCCCAAGTATTTGGAAACATATATATTTCCTTTTTAAACAATAAAAATTTCTTAAAACTAATATTTTTCCTTTTTTTTCTTTTTTTTTTTCATTAAAACTAATTTTTTTCCTTAAAACTACTAACTTTTTCTTAAGAATTACAATCTAAACTGGAAAGGGGAAAGAAGGGAACACCCATTCTTCATATTCATTTAAAATTGGATGGGGTAATCTTATTTTGCAAATATCATTTGCCAAAACCCAATGAATATCATCAGGAATGACTTCAAAAATTTTCTTTTTGGTACTCATAGGTTTCAAGAACTGGACCTGGTATGCCAGGTCTTTGTTTTTACCTTTCTTGTCTTGGATTATGTCTATGAAAGGAACAGTAGTTTCACTGTTTTCCTTTGGTACATTGATGATATCAAACTCTCCCACCCTAAATGTTGCGATCTCGTACATGGCGAATGTACAGGAATAAGGGACCCCCTGGGGTGCATCCCCCCAGGTTAAAACGCCAGACATGAAAAGTATCCAGGAAGGTAGCTCACACCAGGGAGGGCCTGGAAAATGCCTCAGGAAAGACGCTGAGGGGGTCATGGAACCCAGTTCTAGCATTGATCCACTTCTGAGTGATGACGTCATAGGATAGAAGAAGGGGCATAGGGGGAGAACAAAGGGGGGTAGGGGGAAAAACGGTCATGAAAGAACAGTAGCATATGGTTAGGCTTAAAATACACTCACACACATACATGGCGAATGTACAGGAATAGGGGGCAACCTGGGGGAAGCTCCCCAGAACAAAACAGCAGACATGAAAAGTAGCCCCCGCAGGTAGGGCCTGGAAAACACCCCAGAAAAGAGAGAGGGGTTCCTGGAACCCCCCGTTCCAGCATCCCTCTACTTCTGTGATTATTACTATCAATTCTTTTATTTAAATAAACTCAAAAATAACCAAAAAAGACGTGGGGGTTACTTTACCACCCTATGGCAAAGTTACCCCAAAAGTGACTATTTTTACAATTCTTCAATTTTCTTGAATACTGTTATTCACAGTCATTTCCCCTTCTGTATGCAGTGTGTACTAACGTACCTTAATTTGGGTAACATGTATAATTTTTTTGACTAAACCAAATTGGTGGATTTTGGCAGTTCGTGACCCTTAAATTTTTTGGGTTTAAAAAAAAAAATTAACCTAATAGTTAAAAATATAAAAACATTAATATTTTAAAAGGTTTTAATTTTAAATTTTTTGTTCATTTATACCTCTATTATTTAATTCCAGAACTAAGAAACAAATATTTAAAGGGAAAAAAAAAAAAAATTTTTTTTTTGTTGAGAAATTTGAAAGAATGTAAAATGTTGGCAAAGTTACCCCCAGTGGCAAAGTTGCCCTCTGTTTAACGGTATATATATAGATATATATATATATATATATATATATATTATATATATACATATATATATATAAATAATATATAATATAATATATATATATATAATTATATATATATATATATATAATATATATATATATATATATATATATATATAATCTCCAAGGTAGGGCTTTTTGACCTGTCAGTTGGGAACCAAACACCTCCTCCCTAAAAAAACCGTTTGGGGGGGGGGCCTTGATACGTCTTGATTCTAGAGCACTCTAGAATCTAAACTATTTCTCAGCCCAATGGTTTCCGATACTAGTACTAGAGTTATATACTCTCAGGTAAGGTTTTCACCCTTTCAGTGGAACTAGCATGTTCTTCCATTTGGCTTGGAAAAAACTCGTTCTCCCAGAGTTCTTCAGAAGATTGTGGCTTTCTAAAGCACACAATTTCTTCCCCGCCAGAAAAAGTTTTTTTTTTTTTTTTACCCCATACCTAAGTTTCCAAAAAATGCTGGTCCAGAAGTTGTACAAGTAAAAAAGAGGTTGAAGGGTCAGTGTTGTAGTGTGGTGTGACTTCACTATTTTGATCTTGATATAAAATAAACAAATGTCAGCCAATTCAATGCACCAAAACACCTTCTGTATGGTCATCTAATAACCCCTTATTCAGAATTCCAATTTAAGCAACTGTGAGTTTATTCGTACTTTCATATCACAGCAATCTCGTCGCCATAGAACTGTGCAAAGAAAGTTCATTTGGGTCCTGGACTGATTATTTTTTTGTCTTTAATGACTTCCTGGTGGGCAGATAAGTGGCAAATGAATTTTAATATTAAAAAGTGCAAGATTCTTCACCTAGTTTACTCAAATAAAACTTTTAACTACGATATGAATGGGGTATTGGCTGAGTCTGTGGACCAAGACAAAGATTTAGGTGTGTTATACAGTAATTTGAAAGTAGCTAATCTTGTGGTGTTTGGAAGCAAGCAATAAAGCTAATAAGATGCTAAGTACACAAAGTTCCAGAATGTTGTTACATGAGCAAGGAAGCAGGCAAACTATAATAGCTCATCTTCATGCTATGAGCTGCAAGCCGGCCCTGGTCTGAAAAGCCGTTAATTGTAAGATAACCACAGGAATGCACTTAGTGGAGCAACAAGGATGATTTCTTAGTTTGAGGGTATGAGCTATGAGGAGAGGCTGAAGGAGTTAGAAAGTTTTTTTGTAGAAAGGTGATTTCTCAGAGGGACAGGATACAAGTCTACAAAATATTTACCTCTATTGATAATGAGCATACTAATAAATTCTTCATAGTAGAGCACGGACTGGAGACCAGGGGGGGCACAGTAAGAAAATTTAGAAGAAAGCATTCATATTCAGTACGAATTTCAGCAAATTTGAAATGGTTTGCCACAGTAAGTTGCTGAGTGCGACTCTGATTCAACAAAGGCAACATTTACAAAGCGATTAGATAGGTATATGGATGGTTTGGGTATTGTGTAGTGAATTTTGATAAGCCAAATTGGCTAGTTTTTAGTTACAGTAGTAGTTAAGGTTAATCTGTATATTACTATAACGCATAAAGTTTACAGTGTGGTTACATGTACTTTAGCTTGCGTTTTTTCTCTTTAGTTGTAGACTGTATATACTATGGTTATTGACAAGCTCTAGGGTGCTTGTGGATTTGCATGAGCAAGTTTGGTAAACTTTGTGCATACTATGTAAGTTATTGACAAGCTCTTTGGGGTGGTTTGTGGATTTGCATGAGCATGTTTTAGACTTGTGTATACTATGTGTTATTAACAAGTCCTAGGTGCTTTATGGTGGATTTCATATGAACATGTTGTTTAAGTGTGATTACTCCACTGGTTTGACTGGGATAAGTCTCAGTCAGTACCATGTGGCTTCTTACCGCTCTTTTATTTAACTATATATGTCATCTGCTGATTTTATCTATTAAAAGGTGATGAGATAATCGCCCATCACTATTTTCAATGCATGCTTATATGCATCAATGTTTACTGAGAAAAAATTGGATAATAGTTTGTGAGACATAGTTTTGGTATGTACGTAATACTTACAGAATTTGAATGAGGTAAAAGAAATATTAAATCTTTACTGAACCATATTGACCCAAGTAAAGGTGCAGGTCCTGATGGTATATATGGTAAAATTCTTAGAGAGGGGTAGTAGCAGCATTGGAAAGACATTGTATTTGATTTTTAAGCAATCTATAACATTTGGTGAGGTACCAGAGGACTGAAAAACATCATATGCTATGCCTATCTATAAGAAAGGTAATAAGGAAGATTTCTGAAATCATAGGCCAGTTAGCCTACCATCTCTGGTTGTAAAAGTTTTGGAAATGTTACTGAAAGGTCATATTGAGAAATATTTTGGAAGATAACAGGATATTGTATGACTCCCAGCATGGTTTTAGAAAGGGTAGAATTTATTGAATGCATTATTGACTGGGGGATCCAATTGATATTATATACCTATTCAGACTTCAGCAAAGCCTTTGATAAGGTTCCCCACATAAGGCTGATGCAAAAGTTATTACAATGGTATAAGAGTGGATAGTTGGATTAAAGAATGGTTGTGGAATAGAAGCAATGTACTACTTAAATGGCACAAGTTAATATGGGAAATAGTGAATGAAGTGGAACTCCCACAGGTTCAGTGCTGGGGTCACTACTGTCTCCTCATATAGGCAATAATTAGACTGGCCTTTCCTTTCATGACTTCTAAAAATTAAGCCTTTAAGCTTTGTAGATCTCATACCAAAGTGACTACCTCAGTAAGAAATAATGATGTATGCATAAAGATTCAAAATGATCTTGATAAACTTTTTGGGTGGGCAGATAAGTGGTGGAGTGGTACATGGTAAGATTAAGAGTGGTTGTTGACAGAAAGCCAGTGGAGGCCAACCAAATGGTACAGATCATGGGAAATAGTGAAAAGTGGTGGGTTCAATAGTGCTGGGGCCACTATTGTTCCTCAAGGCGCAAATAAATGATTTAGACTCAGGGACCAAATGCAAGGTTTTAAGCCTAGATGATACCAAAAGTGGCTACCAGTAAGGAATAGTGATGTATGTATAAAGATCTAAATGATCTTGATAAATCCTTGGTTGGGTTGAGGTGGGCAAAACAAATTTTTTAATAGTAAGATTAACGGGAGGCACGAAGTTTAGGTAGATGACATTTTTCGGTAACACGGCGATCATGAATGGGGATTGTCTCGAGCCCGTGGGAGCAAAAAAGTGATTTTAGTGTGATTGCGTTGCACTTGAAGTAACCAATCAAGTGTTGTGCTAAGTGAATAAAGCTATGTCAAGATGCTAGTGTACACAAATCGCAATGTTGTTTACAAGAGCAAAAGGGAAGCAGGTAAACTGTAGCGAATAGTTAAGTAAAGTTAGGCCAGGTGGCTTAGTTTACTGTGCTCTATATTGGGCCCTTTCATTCTAAGGAAAGACATAGATATGTTAGAGAGAGTGCAACATAGAGCAACAAGGATGATTTTGAGATTTGAAGGTAAGGAATGTTTTCTGTAGAAATTCAATTTTTCAAAGGGTACATGATACAAGTTCACAAAATATTTACATCTATTGATAATATAGAGACCAAAAAATTTTTGATAGTAGAGCACTGTGATGGGACACTAGGGGGTGCCAGTAAGAAAATTAAGAAGGCATGTAAGATCTTGATATAAAAGCCATCCAGTAACAGTAGTGTTCTTAATTTTTGAAAGAATTCATAGTCGCAGGAGTGTTGTTGAGGGACTCGATTGCAACATTTAAAAAAGGATTGTATATGTATATATATATAGATGGTTTGGGTATCATATATTGTATATTTTGACCAAGAAAAATTGGTGGGTTTTTAGTTACAGAAGTTATTTAGGTTAAACTGCATGTAACAAAGCTATTAAAGCTCTTGAAGTGAGGTGAAGTTAGCATAAATCTTAGCTATAGTTTTTTTTTTAGTTGTAGACTCGTGTATGGCACTATAAGTTTTTGATAAACCCTAGTGGGTGCTTTGGATTTGTATGAGCATGTTACGGTGATAGACAGGTGCAGACAGGGGCATAATAAGAAAATTAAGAAGAAAGCTTTATCGCATCGATCGCAGAATTAAAAATACGTTCAATAAACTTGAATGGTTTATTACAGGAGGTTGTTTCCAGAGTGCAACTCTCGATTGCAACATTTAAGAAGGGACTGGATAGTAGATATATGGATGGTTTGGGTATCTTGTAGTATAGTTTTGACTAAGCCAAATTGGCTGGTTCTTAGCTACTGTATAATGATGTAGCTACTGCATGTGTGACCATAACTTAGTTTTAGCTGCAAGGTATGTGGATGGTGGTATCATATATTTTTTGACTAAGCCAATTGAAAGATTTTCTTTTGGTTACATCAATTCTGGACAAGCCCTCCCAGGGTGCTTTGTGGATTTGCAGGCGAGCATGTTTGGTTAGTGGCTGACTGGGACAGTCTCAATACTTAGGCCGCTGTGTGGCTTCTTACTGTTTCTATTTTTAATGTTCTAAATGTTAATGGGACGAACTCGATAGGCAAATGTGGCTTCTAATCTGGTCTCTCTATTTTAATGTTCTTCTAAAAGTGGCAAATGAATTTTTAATATAAAAGTGTAAGGTTCTTTCACCTAGGTTACTGAAAGATTTAACTAGAATATGAATGGGGATTAACTTGAGTCTGTGGGACAAAAGAAAGATTTAGATGTGATTATAAGCAGTAATTTGAAAAAGTAGCTAATCAGTGATTGGAACAATGAATAAAGTCTAATAAGACGATACTGTAGGTATAATAAAATCACAATGTTGTTTACAAAGAGCAAGTGTGGAAGTAATTAAGCCATATAATAATAGCTTTTGTTAGCCTGTGGCTTAGAGTATTGTGCACAAATTTGGGCCCTTTATTTAAGAAAAGACATTTGGTAGATGTGCTTGAGTGTGTGCAATGTAGAGCAACAAGGATGATTCTGGATTTGAGGGTAGGAGCTATGAGGAGAGACTGAAGGGGTTAGGAATGTTTTCCTTTCTTTTATTATAGAAAAGAGATTTCTTAAAAGGGACATGATAAAGTATTGATGTGGATTGCTTTTTTCAAATCCATTTTTCATTTTAAATGTTTTTTCAATAAAAAACAAGCATTGAAAAGTTTTTTTGTTTTTCAGCTGCTGCTTCTTTTAATTTAATTGTAAACCTAAAATATATAAATTAAGCTTTTATATATATATAGGCCCTATCCAATATATATATATAGTTATATATGTATATATATAGTAGTAGAAATATATAGAAAAGAAGTTAAGGTTAAGCGTTGTTGGTTGTTATACTATATATATATATATATATAGCAGTATATATATATATATATATATATATATAAAAAAAATATATATATAGATTTTATATATATATAGGCCCTATATATATATATATATATATATATATATATATATATATATATATATATATATATATATTCCTGAGTATTTTGGGAGTTTTGCAAAGAGTATAGCAATGTTGTTTAGGTAGACTAGTGGGTGTGTGACATCAAGTTGGCAGTCAGTGGTAATTAATGTAATTGAAGATTTGTTTGGTGAGGCGGACATTCTGTTTTCTGTTAGCCATGTTTGAAGTTGGTTGATGTATTGTTGTGTCAGGTTTGTGGCTGTATTTAGGTTCTGATGTGTAGTGGCTATCTGTGATGCTCATCTGTGTAGGTTATGATGTGTAGCAATCTGTTTGTGGTTGTGGTAGATCAGCTGTAAATGGGTTGAATAGTATAGGGTACAGTATTGTGTCTTGGGGCCATCTGTTGTTGATGCTTACTGTTCTGGATTTTGTATAGTTTATTTGTATTTGTGCTGTTCGTTCTGATAGAAAGTTAGAAATTCATTTCATCTCCAAACAAGAAACTGAACATATTAAGAACCATCACTGGCAAAGATTTCACAAACAATAAACCAACATTTACCACCATATACAAACAGTACATCTACCAGACTCTAAACTACGGTTTTCCAACCTGTCATCCACTACTGACTAAAAACAACAAAGAAACTCCAAATGACACAAAACAAAGCTCTAAGAATCATAATAGAATGCACATCAACAACACCTACATGAAGAGACCAAAATTCTACCCATGACATGATAACCACGCCATGGCCCTTCAAATCCCTGCAACCCTCATGCCGTAAAGCAACCCTCTAACCATACCCACCACTGACTCAACCAACCTTCATCTTCACCAGCTCTATATTACAAACAAATTCTAAACAACAATTCCACCTACACCAAACAAATCAATAGCTACTACACTAACAGAAAACCACTTAAGATGCAGACCACCAAACTAAAATTTTAAACAAACACCCACCAGAAATAGCACCAGAATACAACTAGCTACCAAGAACAAGTCAGTCATCCTTTGGCAAAGCTAAGGTGCAGCCACTCATTCCCTCAATTACAATACTACAAACAGATTCAACCTTAACCAACCACCACAAACATCTGTCATAACTGTTACCAGGTTCCGAGGACACATCCACCAACTTCTTTCTTCCTGTTTAACTAATCCTCTCAACACAAAAGCCCAACATGGAATATAATATCCCTGAGGATTCTGGAGGAGACTGGCTCTTTTCTTTCTCTCTCTGCATCGGTACCTGAACGCAGTGTGGCCTCCCCATGATGGGGAGGTCAGAGGTGAGAAGGTAAGGGGTATGGCGCATAGGGCTAAGGCAGCAGCAGCACAGTGTACAGCAGCAAGGCATAGCATAAGTATGGTTGAAAGCTGTGGCAGTATCAGATCTACATATATATATATATATATATATATATATATATATATATATATATATATATTAGAATGTGCCAGAAGGTAGAACTACCATATAGTATTTTTTGTTAATGAAAACCTGAATATTGTTGATACTTCATACTTTTTGGGTGAAGAATTATGAGAAAACTTTAGATTCAATAAATTCAGTGTTTCGGGATAGCCTATATAAAAGGTTCTAACAGGAATTCTAAGCTGGCTGAAACCTTACCAAGAATGGTATCTCTGATGGTGAACCACTTTAGAATGCATTTAAATAGCACAACTGTAAGTGAGCTTAAGTTTTTGCATGGCAAAAAAAAAGATTCACAGAAGTGGTAGCCACCTTATCAGCAACCCCTGGCACAGCACTGACAGTGACGATGGTGGCTTTTCAAAGCAAATAAACCTACTGAAGATGAGGATTTGGATATGTTAGACTTGATAAGTTCATTGCCTAAATTTCCCCACTAATATCTCATTCACATTCAAAGGGAATCACACCAAGAAAAACCTCATCAATAAAACGTTAAGAGTCAAATAATAAGGAGCAAAGATAATTCAAATTTGCAATTCAGAAGGAGGTGGCAGATTAATAAACACAGATGCTGTGTTACAGAAGAGAAATCTTTCATGGGTGGCATGAAAAATGGGACAAATGTTGTTTCCATTATTATCAGTGCTATAAGCAAATATTTATCAGCCCCTCCCCTCACTTCCAAGTTGAGAGTGAGCATACTTTTAGTAGGTGGAAGGTAACACCCTAAAAGGGAATAGCTCTCGCCAGATACTAGTGAAAGCTAATGTTTTTTGCATCACAATTTGAGAATTTTAAATTTGAGTATTGAATGATATCTATCTTTATCTTAAAAGGAGTATATTACGTCGGGTGGGGTGACTTGGACCACTTTAAGTATAACTTTTACCTTCTCTGGGGATTCCTTGTCTAATATGGACCATAGTGCTCTGCATTCATAAATTGTATACTAGATAATTCTTTTTGACCCAGATGGTCCAAAAACCCACAATAAGATACGATGCACTACTAGACTTAATATTAACTAACGATGAAAGTATGGTGGATGAAGTTAGAGTTGAGAGAATCATGGGACTTAGTGACCATAATATAATTAGATTTACTATGAATGTAATATCTTTGGGCCCAAATTGTGTTATCATGAAAAAGCATCTTAGATTTCCTAAATGGCGTATTTTACCAAATTTCGAGACATGCTTAGTACAACTAACTGGGATAAAAGAGTTTACAGTGAAGACCAAAACTGTTTTCTTTTTACTTCCAGCGGGAACATTTGCCAAATTTTTAGTTCGCTAATATTCAGCTGGGGTATGTTTTAAAGATAAACCCATTAGGGTGGCAAAGAGAAAACCTGTTTCATGGAATAGAGAGATAAAAGAGAAAAATTAATGAAATAGTTATAGATGTTTTAAAATATTCAAAGGTAATAGGGAAGATGATTTAGAAAATTATAGGAAAAATAGAAATGAACTTAATCAATCAAAAAGAAAGGCAAAGAGAGAGGGAGAGCAAAAGCAGAAATTAATTTAGCAAGTGATAGTAACAAGAATCTGAAGAAGTTTTTTAGCTTATAAATTTAAAAGTAAGAATAGGGAGATTATCCCTATTAAAATTGATGAAAATTTAGTGAGTTCAGATAAGGAGTTGGTCAACATTTTCAATGCTTATTTTGCTTCAGTGTTTACTGAGGAAAGATTAGATAATAGTTTGGAGACTAATAGTTCTTGTATGCATGTAACAAATAGACTTACAGAATTTGAATTTGATGTAAAAGTTATTAGATCATATTGATCCAAGTAAAGCTGCAGGGCCTGATGGTATATATGGTAGAATTCTGAAAGAGGGTAGTACCAGCATTGCAAAGGCACTGTATTTGATTTTTAAGCAATGACTGGAAAACAGCATATGTTGTGCCTATTTATAAGAAAGGTAGTAAGGAAGATTTGGGATATTATAGGCCAGTTAGCTGAGCCTAACATCTCTGGTTGTAAAGGTTCTTGGAAAAGCTACTGAAAGGTCACATAGAGAAATATTTAGAAGATAACAAGGGATTGTATGACTCCCAGCACGTTTCAGAAAGGGTAGGTCATGTCAGACAAACCTTTAAATCCTCCAGTGAAACACTACTCATTACTGACTGTATCGACTGAGGAGATCCAGTTGATATTGTGTATTTAGACTTGTAAAGCTTTTGATAAGGTTCCCACATAAGGCTGATGAAAGTTATTGCAATGTGGTATAGGTGGAGTGGGTACATGGTTGGATTAAAGAGTGGTTGCAAAACAGAAAACAGTGTGTACAAATCAAATGGAATAAATCATCATGTGGAAATAGTGAAGAGTGAAACCCACGTTAGGGTCTGCGTGTTAGCCACTATTGTTCCTCATATATATATAAAATGATACTTAATCTCTGTGAATTTAAAAATGCAAGGTTTTTGGTTGCAGATGCCATGATACTAAAGTGGCCACCTCAGTTAGGAATAGTAAAGTATGAAAGATGTATAAAGATTCAAAAATGATCTTGATAAACTTCTAAGTGGCAGATAAGTGGCAAATGAATTTTACTAAAAAGTGCAAGGTTCTTCACCACCCAGGTTACTCAAATAAAAGTTTTAACTACAATATGAATGTGGATTTGCTTTGAGTCTGTGGACCAAGAAAAGATTTATAGGTGTGATTATAAGCAGTACTTGAAAGTAGCTAACTGTAGTGTTTGAGCTAGAAATAAAGCCGCGATAAGATGCTAAGTACAATAAATCAAAGAATGTTAGCCATAAGAGCAAGGAAAGTAATAAGTAACTGCATAATTAAGACAGAATATTAAGAATATAGAGACAGTAAGAAGCCACATGGGCCTATCGACCGTCCCAGTCAACCCACTCACCAAACATGCTCAAATTCACAAAGCACCCTAGGGTTTGTCAAATTGTTGTAACTTACAAATCCACCAATTTGGTTTAGTCAAAAAATCTAATGATATATAAATATGATGCCCAAACCATCCACATGTATTAATAAAAGTTATGGTTGCACATGCCATCTAACATTAATAACAACTAGTTATGTTAGGCCAGTAATAGAGGAAGCATTGTGCACAAGTTTGGGCCCCTTATTTAAAGAAAGACTTAGATATGCTAGAGAGAGAACGTAGAGCAACAAGGATGATTTCTGGGTTTGAGGTAAGAGCTATGAGGAGGCTAGAAGGGAGTTAGAATGTTTTCTCTGTAGAAAGGCGATTCCTCAGAGGGGACATGATACAAGTCTACAAAATATTACATCTATTGATAATACATTGATACAGAGACCAATAAACTTTTCATAGTAGAACATGGACAGGTGACTAGGGGGCATAATAAGAAAATTAAGAAAAAGCATGCCATCTTGATATAAGAAAGCATGCATTCAGTAATAGGGTTGTTAAATTTTGGAATAGTCTGCCAGAGAAGTTGTTGAGTGTGACTCGATTAAAATATTTAAGAAAGGGTTAGATTCTTGTTTATGGATGGGTTGGGAATCATATAATATATTGATGAAAGCCAAATCATGAAGCTTTAAAGGTGGTGATATACCGGTGGTTATAATAGATGGCATGTGGTGGTCTCATAACTTAGCCAGTTAATGCATGGATGGTTTGGGTATCATAGTATTTATATATCATTAGTTTTGACGTTTAAGCCAAATTGGTGGATTTGTAGTTACAACAAATTGACAAGCCCTAGGGTGCTCTAGTGGATTTGCATGAGCATGTGTTTGGGTAGTGGGGCTGACTGGGACAGTCTCGATAGGCCCAGGTGGCTTTTTACTGTCTCTATATTCTAAAAACATTTAATGTCTTAATATTAATTACCTTTAAACATTTTAAATGGCTACGTAACACATCATACAGTGCTTCCCAAGTGTGATTTGGGAGTTTTTTTATTTAAATTTTTTTGGGTCTAAAAAATTTTAAACCAAAACAATTTTTTTTTTCCTGAGTTATATAGCCTAGGACTAGCCGTTCTAAGAAATTATTATAAAACTCTGCAGTGCCAATTAGTTTTATAGTTATTAGCACAAATAGGGTAAATGGGTAATTTTTACATAACAGTACTATACTATATTAAAACTCTAAACATTTAATTTATACAAATGGTATCAAAAAAATATTTAAAGTTTTTCTAATGATTTTTGTACATTTTAAAAATTCAATAAAAATATAGAAAATAATGCTATGAAAATCATAACAATTTGGCTTTATTTCATTCGTATAGGGATAAAGAAGCACTGCCAAAATTTGTTTCAGATTATAATTATAGATACATGGATTATAATTTTTATTTTTTGATAATCAAATATTTTTTTACTGTTATCAACAACTCAATTTTATATACAAAGTGTACATAAATAATTAAAAAAAAAATGAATTTATATAATTTAACTACTGAATATATATATATATATATAAATATATAGTATATATATATATATAGAGTATATATATATATATATATATATGTTATATATATTGTAAATACTACAAATGCTCGTAGCTGGTTATTTTATTGTCAGAGCAGTCCTCTTATGTAATATTTTCTTTTCAAAATATTAAAAAGCTCGATTTATAATATATAACAAGCTGAACACAAAACAAAATAAAAACATATGTCGTAGCCGTGATCCATACCGATTATCATCTATTATCTTCTGAGACTGAAGCTCGTGGCATCTGTTTTTATTTGTTTGCAGATTTTAATTGGGTTATGTATTAATAAATATTTTATTAGATTCCAAGAAATGTTAAAAATAATATAGCATTATGAAATATGTATATTAGTTAATTACGGCATGACATCTCTTGAATGTTATTAAAAAGTAATATATAGCTACCTTCATGACATCTTATATGTCAATAGAAAGAAGATAACTAATCAAGGGGAGTTAGGTCAATTTTTCCTTTCGCAAGTTGATCTTTTCCACCTCATAATTAGTAAATGTAGGTGATGTCACCTCCTCTCGCAGATGAGGCTGGCATGTGGCTGCATCCCCTGGGCACCCCTTAAAGTTTTTAAAAGTGCTCTTGTGATTGTATGTTAGATAGTTGGCATTTATTTGGTGGTGCTACCTAGTCTATATGGAGGTGTATGTGTCTGGTTTTAAAGCTGGCGTGAAACCTTATTTGAGATCAGTGAGACACATTTGATTAATCCCAATGCACTGCACCGCACATTACCACTGAGAAAATTTTGAATTGCCCTCGGCACATTAATGTTATTAAGGTTTTCGTAACCTATAATAAAGCATATTATATTATTAAACTCTATATAGGCATGCATACGTACATTATCTTAGGAAATGTACTTTTAAAAATAACTATTATTAATATTAAAGTTTATTTAATTATGTGAATTGAATATTAATAAGTTGTATTTAAATATTTATGAAATAGAAAATTAAAATAATTAAATAATTATTAATATCTTATAAAAATTTATTGAGGTGAATAGAACATTTAGATTCTAATAAAAAATAGGGTAATTATTTCCAACAACTGCCTCTTTAAACAGATTTTTATAAAAATCACAGCATAGACTCTAAAAAATAGTAATGAAGAATAAAAAAAAAATTATTTGTTTGTCTCTTAGGAAAAGTTACAAACTTCTCAAGTTGTAAACTTATAGATTTGTTATTAAAAAAAAAAAAAAACGAAAATTTTTTTTTGAAAATCAGGATATACCTAAAAAAATAATAATGAATAATAAAGTGAAAACGAAATAAGGTCTCTTTAGAGTTACAGCCCCTCTGAAAGTTTGTAAAATTCCATAGACTTCTTATAATAAAAATTAGTGGTCCTCGTGCTCGTTTTTAGTTATCTTTAGTTCAGGTTATGATAAGACTTGTTAAGTAGACAATTTTCTCTGTGTATACCTAACAAAAACTTATCATAACCTGAACTGGGAGGGCCTGAAAAATGAGACTCAACTGATCGATCGTCAGAGACAAAAAGTCTACATGATTTTAACAACTTTGAGATGAAACTTTTTTCCAAGAGACCGCTTGGAAATAATTTTTTTTATTCTTCATTAATATTTTTAGAGTCTATGCTGTAGATTTTTATAAAAATCTGTTTAGAAAGTAAGATAAGTTGAAATAGACAAAAATAGCGTTAAAATAAAAACAAAAACTATAGGCCCCTAGTTTTTGGGCAATAAATTAGTAAAAATATTTTTTTTTTTAGATTTGCTCACTGTATTTACTCTGTGCTGATAGATATATATATATATATATATATATATATAATATATATATATATATAACATATATATGCTAAAGTATGTATATATATATATATATATATATATATATATAAGTATAAGAAAATTAAAAACCATTCATAGGTTAGGGTAATAATTTTATAAATAACATAGTCTCATTCAGGCTTAGGGTCAAGTTTATATAATGACAAATCCATATGTGCATTAAGAAGTGCCTTTAGTTCAGGCAGCTTTTCTTCCTCAGGTTATACAAGATTTGTTAAGTAAGCTATACAGGTGATTTGAAGCATGTGTATACTTAATAAAACATCATAACCTGAACTAGGGGGCCTAAAATGAGACCTATGGATCGTCGATACTGTATACCTAAACCTAACCTAGAGGGTTTGACCATTCCATATATATATACTATATAAGGAGCATATATAATAGTTAAAAGTATATATATGAAAGTTAAGCAAGGCTGAAGTATATATAGTAGTAGTTATATTTAAAAAGTAAGGTATAAGGTTACTATAGGGAGCAAATGTAGTTATATACATATGTATATATATATATATAGTATATATGTAAGGTTATATATATATATATGCTAAGAAGAAGCGTGGTGAATTCTGAAAAAAATAAAATTAAAAATTATTATTATTTCATGATCTTAAGGCATTTAACAGATATACTTGTAAAATATTAATGAGAATAGTGAAAACTAAAATCGTCGCTCTCTTTAGGGGAAAAAGTTACAGCATCTCAAGTTGTTAAAAATCCCATAGACTTTTCAATATTGATCGATCCAGGTTAGGTCTCATTTCAGGCTCTCTAAGTCAGGTTATGATAAGTTTTGTTAGGTATACACAGAGAGAAAATTATGTAGAATTAACAATTTATCCTGTCATAACCCGAACTAGATGGCCCTAAAACGAGCACGAGGCCCACTAATTATTATTATAAGAAAGTCTATGGGAAAATTCTAAACTTTGAGAGGCTATAACTTTTTTCCTAAAGAGACTGCCGATTTCCACTATTCTTCATTATTATTTTTGGGAGTATATCCTGTGATTTTCAAAAAAATTTTTTTTTTTTTTTATTAACAAACTCTATGAGGGTTTTTACAACTTTGAGAGGCTGTAACTTTCTTTTTTCCTAATGAGAGTTTACTTCCCATTCCCACTTTTCACTCTGCTCTATTATTATTTTTTTAGAGGAAAAAACTATGATTTATAGAAAAAAACGGCATTGAAAAAACACCAATAATTACCATATATATATATATATATATATATATATTATTTTTAGCATTATAATATTCATATATAAAAAAATTTATTATATTATACTTACCAAAAAATTTATTTTGCAAAATTATTTATTTTTTATAGTTATTTAAGTAAATTTTGTCTATATAATCAAATTGTTGATAATAGAATTTTTTTTTTAATGAAATCAATTGATCAATAATTGAAAAAAAGCATTGGGATCTTGTATCAATTATGTGTGAGCGAGTTTTATCCATATTGATTGCATGGATCCAAACATTTTTATTTGATAAGTCAAAATAAACCCTTAAAAATATTAAAAAAAACTTAAGTCCTAATTATATATTTAAATCAATGTAACCTAACGTAACAACTTAAACCTTAGTTAACCTAATCAAATTTATATTAGTATATATTATAATTTATTTCACTTTCCATTGTTTCAATAAACAAATTCACAACAATACATCATGTAATAAACTTACCTATATAAATTTAGATAAAAAAGTTCAATTTTTTCGCTACACACATGTTGTACATTTTACTCAATAACGTAAATTATGAAAAAAAAATTTGACTTTGGCTACATTAGTCACATAATTGACAAGCCCCAAGCATTGATAGTGCTATCCTTATAAAAATGCCCAAACTAGCCATTTAAAATTTTCAGAATGTTTTTTAAATTTTTCTTTAAAATATATATATCTATAGCTACATAAAATGTATAAAAATCATTAAAAAAATTTATATATATTTTTTTGATACCATTTGTGTAAATTAAATGTTTATAGTTTTAAAATATTTACTTTGAGATGCACTAGAACTCTATAATTACCTTGTATATATATATATATATATATATATATATATATATATATATATAATAGTTATATATATTATATATATATATATATATATATATATATATACAATGTTGCATAATTTTATGCATGATAGGAAGTTCATCTCGTAGAAATAATAGTAGTTATTCCAAAAAGATATAATTTATGGTAGGCCACAGTAGCATAACATTAATTAAAATAAACGTGCCTAAAAAAGGAATATTTACCCATTTTATAATATTTTTCTTCTATTTTGTATTTTATTAAAGCTTACCTTTTCATTTAGACAAGTTTTTTTTCCTTACGAAAAAGAAATAAACAAAATCAAATTTTCAGTCTACATTATCGTGTGGTGGTATAGGCTGGTGAGTAAACGACCATATCGACCGCCATTTTGATAATAAAATACAACTATGACGTAGTATTTATAAATTTAAAGCGCTTTTTTTCATTATTTTCAATATTCAATATCCAGAATACTATACAACAAAAATTTTACACTCACACAAAATGTAAATGAAACTTTAATGTTAATTTAAACAAAAATAAATACAACATAAAACACTCCTGTTTTTTTTTTTTTTTTTCTTCGTCTCTCTCAATGCTTGTCTGTCTCCCTGACCATCATTGTTGAGGGAGGTGGGGGGGAAGGGACAAGGATAAAATTCAACTCTCTCTTCACCCGAGAATTTTAAAGGGAAAATAATAAAATATGAATTAAAAAATGTTTTGAATCATGAACTATGATTTCATAACCTTAGATAGCTTTACGTAACATTTTATTTTTATATTTAAAATTTGCTGCAATTAATTAATAGGTCTAGCGATAACTGGCACTTACATAGTAAGATCAATTCCAAGGCCAAACTCTACCATCGATCTCGCTACATCTCCATCACACTACCATACACACATTGCACAGTATTTATGCATACACATAAAACCTACACAAACTGCAAATGTAGCTATTATATATATATATATATATATATATATATATATATATATATAATAGTATAATATATATATATATATATATATATAAATATATTATATATATTATATATATATATATATATATATATTTACTATATAAATATTATATATTATATATATATATAGTATATATATATATATATATATATATATATATTATATAATATATATATATAATATATATATATATTATATATATATAGTTATATATATATATATAATAGTAATATATAATGGAGAAAGCTATTAGTTATTGACTTTTGAAACGGTACTCGTTTAGCCCAAAAAATAGTAAAGGGTATCTTTAATGGCATAAATAGACTTTCTATTTAGTGGATTGGATGATTCAAATATTATAGACTGTTTTACGTTTTTACGATCCGTCAGTTTTTATTTTTTTTTATTTTTTTTTTTTTAACTAAAGGAATACCACAAGGTAAAACCGCAAAGATGCCAGGAGTCGGGTCTCTCGGCCTTGCCGGGGAACGACAGGTAGGACTATTTCTCCTCCTCCGGGGAGGGTCTCCGAACCCAGCTCTTTGGTATTTTTGGGTGTCGCGGGGTTTCTCGCCCTCCCTACGGGTATGGAATCGTCCCCTTCTGCTCCCGTCGGCTTCGATGCCCTATTTTGGGCCGTGTAAATACTTAAAAAATAATATATATATATTAATATATTATATATATATTATTATATATATATATATATATATATATATATATTTATATATATATATTATATATATATATTATACTTATATATACATACTATATATATATATTATATTATTTAGGAAAAAACTCAGTAATCAAGATGAATGCCAACTCAAGACTTGAGAAAAACTCAAAGCGATGGCAAATCTGTTATGAGTCTAACATTGGGTAATGTATATATATATAGATCATAAAGTAAGAACATGAATATTGAACATATTTTTTTTTGAACTATAAATTCAAAAATATAATAACAATATTTCCCTATATTTCTATATTATATATCTTATATGTAGTTTAATTATATAAAAGTTGAAATTCAAATTTAACTTTAAGATAAAGGTAATAAGTTAGACTTTGTCTATATAATAGAAGCTATATATATATATATTATAATATAACTCATATATATATACATAAATATATATATATATATATATATATATATATATATATATATATATATACTCATATATATTATATATACTATATATATATAATATGGCAACAAGAAGTTCCCGAATCAACTATCTCGAAAACTAGATGGTAACGAAAACTGATAACATAGTATGGAATAGCGGTATGAATTTGTATGGAAAATGAAAAAAAAAATTTTTTTAACAAATTTTTTTTTTATTATTTTTTCTATACTCCAAACTATCGATAGCTTACAAGAAATAATAACATATATGGAATAAGTGAAATTTGTATAAAAAAGGATTTTTTTATACTCGATAACATTTTGGAATCAGCGTATGAATTTTTTCTAGGGGGCTCGAGCCGACGGTGGGACAGAGGGGGGGACGAAGTCTCCCCAGTCGTCCCCTAGGAAGGCCGAGAGACGCCCGACTCTTTGCATCTTTGCGGTTTACCCTGGGGTATTTTTTAGTTAAAAAAAAAAAATCTCTTTTTTTCATACATATTTCATACGCGATTTCTAATTGTTATTAGTTTTCTTATACCTATTAGTTTTGGAGATATAATAAAAAATAAAAAAATAAAATTTTTTTTTTCATTTTTCCATACAATTTCATACGCTGATTCCATATATGTTATCAGTTTTCTTGTACTATCGTAGACAAAAATATGCGGGTACTTTATTTTTTTTCTCCTATATATATATATATATATATATATATATATATATTTATATATATATATATATATATATATATAATTATATAATAATATTATATATATATATATATATTATATATATTTTATTATTATATATATATTATATATATTCTTATCTTTTCTTTCCTCTCCCAAGAAGGATTTTTCATCCTGTCAGCCGCGCACGCGTCTTTCTCCAGACATCCTCTCTGACTATCCTCTTCTTTTAGCATCTCATTTTTGTAGTGACATCTTCAGAGAGTCCTACCACCGACTGCCATCTCTTCCTTCGGTTTCCCTCGTCTCCTGCCATCTGGTGTCCATTCCCAATCTTCTTTTCGGCATTCTGTCCTGCTCTATCCTCTCCAGATTCCACCATCTCAATCTCCCCACATTCATCTTTAGTATTTTCTTCACCCCTAATATCTTCTTATCTTCATTCCTTATTCTGTCTCTCCTACTTTTTCCAATCATAGTTTTTAATCCTCATCCGCCGCTTGTATTCTATCTCTCTCTCTTGTTGTTGTCCATGTTTCCGCTCCGTAAAGCAGCGTCGGAGTCAGTATACTGTTAAAAAATCACTTTTTTACTCTATTCCGATGTTTTTATCTTTTCATCATGGGGTTACCGCTTTCATAACTAATCCATACTTTTCATTCGTCGCGTAATCTTCCTACACTTCTCCCCTTACTCTAAACATCCTCCGAGGGATAATTGCAGGTATTTTACCGCTTCACCTCCTCCCTCTCAACCACCATCCTCATTCCTCCTCATTTCTCCGTTATTGTTAATCATTCTGTCTTCTGTACGTTCATCTCCATCCCTGCTTCCTCCAACTCCTCCGTACACTCCAACACCTTCGATCGTCTCTCTTTCTCTCTCGCTCCAACATGCCAGAACGTCCGCATATGCCATTATGTCCACTTCAAATTCTCCGCAGTCTCTCTCATTTCTTATCACCAACGTCTAAATATAATATAAACAGCGTGGAGATAAAACACTCCCTGCTTCACTCCTTTTTTCACCTCAAAACATCTATCGTTCTCGCACTCAGTCCTAACATTAACTGCATTTTTCATACATACTTTCTATTGCCTTCTTTAAATCTACCCTCACTCCATAATTCCTCTCCATAGCTCTACAGAGCTTTTTCCTTGGCACCGAATCAAATGCCTTTTGAAGTCGATGAAGCTACAAAGAATCTCTTGCATATTCAGCATCTCTCCGAGAACATTCTTAGTGTGAATAAGAGGTCCGTCGTTCCTCTTCCTCTCTAATAACCCGTACTGTTCTTCTCCGAATCTCGGCTCTACCTTCTCTCTCGGCCCTCTCCAATATTCTTTTCGTATATTTTGCAGATGGTCCATCAGTGAAATGCCTCAAAAATTATTACAGCTTCCTGCATCTTCTTTAACTTTATATATCGGTATTATTAATTGCTTTGCCCACTTTCCGGCACTTTCCCTCTTCCAACCACTTGGTTCATCAAGACTGATGATTCTCCCTTCTCAGCTCCTCTCTCTCACAACACTCAACCCTGCATCCATCTCTCCTGGGGCTTACCTTCTTCATCCTTTTATAGCCTCCTGATATTCCTACATCGTTATCTCTCCGCCTTCCTCTCCTCCCTCGTCTGATCTACAGCTTCTTTCTCTTGTTCTCTGTATTCTAAATTTTAACAGATCTTCATAGTATTCGGTTTATATCTATCATTTCTTTCTTCCGGTCTCACAAGAATTTCTCCGTTTCTATCTTTTATATTTTAGTTACGCGTTTTTGGTTTTCTAAACGCCTTCGCCATCTTAAATATCTTTTTCTTCCCTTCGCCCAATTCTCGTTATTTCTCGCTGCCATTCTTCCGCCTCATCTTTTTTTGCCCTCCTTTTATTCTTCTCTGCCTCATTTTGCCTGTACATATGCTCTTGCTGCGCTGTCTTCTTTTTCAGCACTTTCCTCAATTTCCCTGTTTTTACTTTAATTGCTTTTTTTCACTTCTTCGTTCCACCATTGGCTGGTATGTTCTTCTAGTACTCCTACCAATCTTTTTACCAAGAAGTTTTCTCTGCCATTCCTTAATGACATCCTGGCAAGTCCTTCGTTTTCTTTCTTCATTCCTTAGGGTTTTCCTGCATTTCCCGTTCATAATTTCGTCCTCGTTTCTTGTTCTTTCAACTTCTCACTCTGATCACTGCCTTTCTGCCATTTCTCCTCCTTCCCTCTTATCTTTCATGTCCCCACCACCAGTCCTATGATCTCCGCATCTAAGGGACACTCGCGGGATCACACTTTAATTCTTAACATTCTTTATATATTATATATATATTATATATTATATATATATATATTATAATATATATTAATTATATTATATATATATATATATATATTATATTTATATATATATATATATAATATATATATATATATATATTATATTAATATATAATATATATTATATATATATATTATATATTTATATAACGGTTATAATTGGTTTAAAACTACAACACATTTGGTTTTAAACTACAACTCATATCTCAAAAACTAAAATAGATACAGGGAAAAGGAATTCATTTTTGGAATCCCTGGTAACATTTTTGTGCGGAAAATGTAAAAAAAAAAAAAAAAAAAAAAAAAAAAAAATCATATCTCAAACAACAAATAGCTACAGCGAAAAGGATACAACATTTCTGGAATCCTTGTAAAATTTTTTAGTTAGGAAAAATGTAAAAAAAAATAAAAATAAAATAAATATAAAATAATACTGCTATTTCTTTTTTTTTTAGGAGCAAGGGACATAGTATATATATATATTATTTGTAAAGGTATTAACACGGCAATATAGGGGGCTCTAGCCGACGGGGAACTACAGGGGGGGACTTTTCCAATACACGTAGGGGAGGGTGTCGGAGGAACCCCGCGACACCCAAATACCAAAGAGCGGGGGTTCCGGGAGACCCTCCCGGAGGGGGGGGAATTAGTCCTACCCTGTAGTTTCCCGGAAGGCCGAAAGACCCCGACTACTCCTGCCACGGTGCGTATAACCCTTGGGGTATTCTTTAGTTAAAAAAAAAAGGAAAGGCAAAATTTAATAGAGAGTCTATTTATTTTAACGAGGTAAACAATAAAAGGTCTCTAATAGGCTCTCTATCATATTTACTATAATTATAACAATAATTTTTTTTTATTTTATTTTTTTTTACATTTTCCTATGTAAAATTTTACCAGGATTCCAAAAATGTATTCCTTTTCGCTGTAGCTATTGTAGTTTTTGTATATATATATATTATATATTATAATATATATATATATTATTATATATATATATATATATATATATATATATATATTATATACTAATATATATATATATATATATATTATATTATTTTTACAATTTCCGCACTAAAAGTTACCGGGATTCCAACCAATGTATTCCTCATTTTTTTTTGTTTTTTTTTTCTCTGTATCTATTGTAGTTTTTGAGATATGATTTGTTTTTTTAAACCTATTATTTCTATATATATATATATATATATATTATATATATTATTATATATATATATATATTATATATATATATATATATATTATATTTATATATATAATATATATGATATACTATATATATTATATAATATATATTTATATATATAAGTAAGTGAATCAGGAGTCCCGGAGTGTTGCCGCCTTTTCGATATGAAGGAATAGAGTTTTAGGTCTGAAACTTGGAATATAATCTACTGAGGATAAGCATGAAACAGGGTAAATTTCAAGTCTGTAGGATGTATATAGAGGGGGGTCACCCGAGGTGGACGCCGATATTGGCTACTGCTCTTGTGGCTGTTCTGAGCGAGCAAGCTTAGGCTTAAAAGCGTTAGGTTCGAGCCGTGATGACGTAATCGTCGCAGACGAGATTACGTCAGCGCGCGAGAGCGCGCGCGCACATACACATAACACAAACACATTATTTTATTATTATTACGTCGAAGAAGTGATCCCCGAAGGGATCACTTCTGAGTTGGTTGTTTTTTAAATCCTTCTGCGCCTGCTTCAGCCGACTCCAAGTCCGCAGCTGCACGGCCTGCCGGTCCGGCCGCCCGCACGCAACCTTGGCTCCGACATATATCTTATAAGTTAGAGTTTATCGTATCGAGCTAAATTTGGAGTGGTGTTAGATGGGGAGGTAACCTCAGTGTATACTAAGTTACTCCTCTGGGTTCCCGAAGGGGGACCCCACCCCTAAAAAAAAATTTAAGTTGTTCGTATAAGGTTGAAATTTGGTGAGAGGATTCAGAGTTGAGTTTCTAGAAAGAATTGATATGTGAATCTGAGGAGTTGGCCCGGGCACGGTGCTGGAGCCACTGCGTGTCGAGTTAATAAACAGTCGTATAACAACAATGTTGGTGTCCTTATAAGGGTTATTGGATCTGTAGATTTCGAAAATAATGGTTTCAGAACATCAATAAAAAAAAATAATAAATTAAATAAAAATAAATAAATAAATAAATAAAATTTCTTACACTTTTATGTTTATAACTTACAAATTTACGTTTTTTACATACCCTAAAGCAGTAAATCACTAATCAAACTGCACTATCCAACTCCCTCCCCTGAACCATTCAGTGGATCTTATTGATCTAATGATTAAGGTCAAATTTTAACTAAATGTAACGTTTTACATACCCTAAAGCAGTAAAGTGCACTAAATCAAACCGCACTATCCAACCTCCCTCCTGACATCTGTGATCTATTGATCTATTAGATATAAGGTCAAATTTTTACTAAAATTGTAACGTTTTACATACTATAGCGTAAATACTAAATCAGAACCACTATCCAACGTCCTCTACTGACCTCTGTGATCTATTGATCTATTGTAAGGTCAAATTTTTACTAAAATTGTAAAGTTTTACATACCTAAAGCAGTAAATCATAAATCAAACCACCATCCACCCCCTATCTCCCATCTGTTGATCTATTGATCTATTGGATTAAGGTCAAAATTTTTACTAAAATTGTAACGTTTTACATACCTAAAGCAAGTAAATACTAATCAAAACCACTATCCAACCTCCCTACTGACCATCTGTGATTATTGATCTATTGATTACAGTCAAATTTTACTAAAATTGTAACGTTTTACATACGCTAAATCAGTAAATTCAATAAATAAACCACATCCATTCAGCATCCGGCACCCTCATGAAATCCTTGATCTATTGATTTTGATCTATTGATTAAAGTCACATTTCGAGTATTATTTGAATAACATAACATAAAATCAAGTTTTTATACAAAGAATCAATTAATATATGTTGACGTAAACAAACAGTTTTCACATTAATAAAGTTTACTAAGTATCATCTGAACTAACAATTTAAGAAACTGCGACAAGTTTAGCATTTTTAAACAATGACATAAATGCTAAATATGCCCAAAGTTCTTATTTTGATAGCAGTAATAACAATATAGCATACAAAAACGTACCTACTTACACTTTTCTAAAATATCGCTGTTATTTTACATTAAGACTCGTAAATTTACAAAAAATTATCACAACATTGGTTTAATTATCTAACAGACCAATGGGTATACTCTAACATAATAAGGTTTTCACATTAATAAAGCTAACATAATCGTTACATGAAACTAAGAAAATAATGTCAAAGACAAACCTATCACACTTACACACGATAAACTGTTAACATTAACAAGTTTCGAGCTTAACAACAGTAAAGTAATAACATAGGGCAACAAAAAACGTAACTTATTCAACTTTGTCAAGTATAATTCTAACATTACGATGTTATTTACATTAACATGGTAATATTTAACAAAATTTACCATAACCTTGTGTATTATCATACAGAACAGCGAAAGTAAGCTAACTAACAAGTTTTCACATAATAAAACAACGTAACTTGCTAGAGCAAAGATATAAATACAACGACAAATCTAATACATTAAGAAAGTCTAAACTTGTGACATGAGGAAGTTACAAACTTATCATTAGAAAACCAAACTATCAAAGACATACAAAAACAATAATCCATTCGTACTTTTCAAACATATACAATATGACAATGGTTAATTTTACATTAACATAGTAATATTTAACAAAAAATTTAGCATATGTAGGTCTAACTAGATAATACCTAAGGGTAAAGACAAACAAAGTAAGTTTTATTCTCTTAAAGCTAAACTGATGGAACATTAACATACTTAACAACACAACGGCTGCACGATAAACAGCAACCAAGCATCTTAAACACAAAGCGTACATAAGGACGTAAAACAGTTTTCAGGTGTATATACATATAATTTTCAATAAAAAGAACATTAAATAAATAAATAACGTTCAAAAATATAAGTTTTTATTTTAAATATATATTAATCCATCTAATCAGGGGGACATAGGGATTCTGTGAAATTTGAACAAGTTTATATGTTTCTCCAGAATTCACACATCCGATAGGGAATGTAAGCATAATAAAACTGCGGCGTAAACATTCTGCATATTCGGTTCAAACAGCACTCAACTCGCTAACGCAGAGAGAATAAACGTATCTGGGTGATAGTTATTAATAGGCATTTCTGTATACTGCTTATACGGAAACGACATGTTTCGATGTAACATATCGTAGATTAAACTGAGCTTATGAATTAAGTCATAGAGATTCAACATTTTAGAATGAGACTTTAAGGTTCTTTTTCATAAATCAACCGCTGTTATATTTTTCAGATGACCGAAAAGTGAAACCTATAAACGTACGCATGAATGTGGCAGCATCCATTTGGTTTCCAATAGTTGCGTACATCATATTTTAAAATTATCAGATGAGTGAAAGCACATTATTTATATTAATATCCTCTCAAGCTGTCACCTCTGATTTCAGTAGGAGGTGATGTCTCAGATAACACATACTCATTCTTTACCCAAGCTTCAACGCTGTCGATAATCTTGAGGAATTCTTCAACCGATATGATTAAAGGTCTATTACTTGCACCTCCAATTGGAATACAGGCAATATATTGCTTTCCATTCGTTTTAGGAAAAAATGTAATTGACACATCGTTGGGTATTACGAAGGTCCTCGTAAAGAGGACATTCGTAGGAGCAGAATGAGAGGTCATCATACAACACAGCGAAAAATGTCTTACTGACGAAATTCGGATGTATAAACAGATCTAAAAGGTAACGAGATTCTTTCTTTCAACCAATCAGAAGAGTCGTATAATACGACATACGAACGAACATATCAGTTCAAAAGGGGATATATTCTCCGTTAGACAACACAACAACAGACAACAATAAACATAGTAACAAAATAATTTCTTTATATACTAACCAATATATTATGCTAACGTAACATTGTTTTCAACATTAAAGCTAACATAGCATTACAGTAAGAAGATATGTAAGCAATAAAAAATCTAACACACCTACGCCTAGAATAACAACTAACATTAAACAAAGTTCCATACTTACAGCAGTAAAGTAACACATCATACAAACGTAACCTATTCACCACTTTCAGGCAATCTCTAACGTATCATTGTTAATTTTACATCAACACTTCATTTAGAGTATCATTTCGGATAACCATAGCACAAAATGAATAAAGGGGTGTAAGCGGGCTTTGGCCTCAGCCCGAAGGATGAGGCCTTAACCCTCCTTCGGAGGGGTTAAGCACGCTTACACACTTCGGTGTATCCCCCTGCGGATTCAACCCTTTCATTGGGGCGCATCCCTTGGGTTTTCTCTCGGAGGTGATGTTGTTGTTTTAGATACTCTTGGTTGATGAAAACTGTTTATTCGAAAGTTAGGTACGTTATGTAAATATTACTATGAAATGTGGAAATACACTGATTTGTTAGAGAAATTGATGAGTTTTTTTTGTAAGATATTACTGTGTTACCTGACGAGAATGTTTAGAAACGTGGAGCTAGTTAAGTTTTGTTTGAGTAATGTTAAGGTTTGCCCTAGAATTTTGCTAATGTCTACGTTTATTCATAGTTCAAATGATGTTATACTTCGAAAGATTCACCAGTAATGAAATACTGTAATTCGAGTTCAGATGGTGGTATTTTTATTGATTTTTATTTTGTTTTGAGGGTTTTTGTTAGATAATATGGCTTTTACCTGTTGTGATATGAGCGGAAAATGGAACATATCGAGTATTGTATGACCTGTTAGCCACTTTATCTTTGAAAAGTAGGGATTTTAGGTCTTAGCTGATTAATTCATCAGCCGAGGTAGTGTTAGGTTTGCATTGTACATTATATATTCCTAGCTGCAGTTATGATATGTTAAGCTTTATTGATGCTTAAAACTTATTTTGGTTAATCATATAATATTGGTTAATATAGAACTTATTTTTATGTTATGATTTTACCCACAATGATACTCGAAATATGACTGAATCAGTAGTTTCAATGAGATCACAGCAGGGTGGATGGGTAAGGGGACTGCCAGAGATGGGTAGTTTGATTTACTGATTTACTGAATTATTGCATTAAAATCAGTAAACTATTACGCTTACTGTGATATTTTATTCAGAAAACTTATTTTTTATGCTATGTCAGGGTAAAATTTGTTATTTTTTGTTTTATGTTTGGTTAAAACTTTGTTATGTTTGCAATATTCCGATGGGGATTATGAATTTTAGACGATGTTTATGATGAAATTTTTTTGTTAAATGTTTAACGAAAGTTGAATGCTAACATTTGTATAGGGTCTGCATTTTTATTGTCAGTTGAATGATTAGACAGGTTTATTGCTAACTTTTGTTTAAATGTTAGATGTTATTGTATTAACATTGATATGTTAGAGATATGCTTGAAAAAGGTGTGATCAGGTTACGTTTTGTACGACAAAGTGTTAGGTACTTTACTGTGTTCAGTAAGTTAGGTTAATGTTAGTAGGTTATTCGTACGTATGGTGTGTTAGGTTTTGTCGTTTGTACATTTACTCTTTAGTTAGGTTATGTTATGTTAGTTTATTAATGTAAAAACGTTGCTACGTCAGCATATAATATTCGATGGTTAGTAAATAAAGAACTTATTTTTTTTGTTATGTTTGGATAAACTTTTGTTAATGTTTACAGTTTTTCGTTGGTCCGTTTTGATAATTGGACAAGATTATGATAAATCTTGTTAATATTATCCGTCCAATGTAAATTAAGGGCTGTAAAATTAACGTAATATTGAGATATTTTGGAAAAGTAATGAATAGGTTAATTTGTATGCATGTTAGTTTACTTTACAGGTGTTAAGTGTGGAA